>JBBWSJ010000010.1:600000-876778 GCA_038088505.1 Diaporthe velutina | reverse complement strand
ATTTAACTAATTTATTTTTTACTTTTTTCTTAAGTTTATTATAAAATATAAGTATCTTAGTATAGTTTATATAGTTAATTCTTATATAAATTTGTTAAAATTTTATAGTATAAATTATTATTAGCCCTTTTTATCTAATCTTTATAAGTTTTTATTTAACTTATTATTTTTTATTAAGGTTTTAAAATAGTATTTTTAAGATATTCTTATATTCCTTATAGTTATTAAAAATTTCCTAAATCTTTATCTTATAGTTTTTAAATTCTTTATTTTTTAAGTAATTTATAAGAAATAGTTTAAATTATAAGAGAGCTTTTTCTTTTAGAAAGAATAATATATATATAACCCTCTTTATATTGAGCTAATTATTTAGTTTATAAAAGTATTAATAGGCTTATATTTGAGTAAGGTGTACTTAAAGTTAGCTTAAGGTTTTATTATAGGGAGTTAGGTTATTAAGTTTAATATTATCTCTAGTTATAGTAAGTATATTAATAATGTTAGTTATACTTTATAAAATATAAACTTTAGTTTTAAGTTATTTAAGCTTATTAGCCTTATTTCCCTATTTCTAAATTTATTCCTTAAGCTTTTTAATTTCCTTAATTATCTTTATAAATTAAGCTTAAGTAAAGTTAAATATTGTAAAAGTATTATATATAATATTACTTAAAGTTTGTATTATAATATATAAATAAGAGTAGTTAAAATGTAATAATTACTAATTTCTAAGTTTTCTAAATTAAATAAATAAGGGTTTATATTTAAAATATAAAATAAGGTAGTTAATTAAGTAATATAGTTTAAATAATAATTATAGTTAGTAAAAGCTATTTATAGGTAAATACTTAAATTAACTATTAAAGAGTTATTTATATTACTTAGCTATTTAATAATAAATATATCCTTATATATTTATTTCTTTAGTATATTCTTAGTATTAAATTATTTAAATTATTAATAATAACTTTAGTTTTATTATTTGTTATTAAGATTGTAAATAATCTTATTAGTTTATTCTAATTAGTAGGTTTTAAACCCTAACCCTAATAATATAAGTCCTACTTAGTTATCCCCTGATTTCCAACTCTATACTCTACTACTATAAAGCTTATACTGTGGCATCTATTGTTAGCTAATAGAGTCACCTAAATGGGTCCCTATAGTGCTACATCTGTTGGTTTATAACATAAGTTTATAGTACTTAATACCTATAATACTTAAACCTATAGTATTTAAAGCTACTTTATACCTTATTAGGTATATAAACTTTTAATATATACTTTTACTATTTTATATATACCTTATTAAGTGTAAAACTAGCTAGAGTAGGAAATTACTTCTATTACCTTAATATTATATTATAATATTAATAATATTTTTCTCGGGTATATATAGTATATATAAAGGTATAATTAATTAATTAATTTATATATAGTATTTTAGAATTAACTAATCTATATATAAGAAATATTTTATAGATTTATCCTATTTAGAGAAAGCTCCTCTCGTTGTTGCTATTCCGCTTCGCTCTATGGCACCTCCTCGCTACGCTTAATAACCTCGTGCTTGAAAGAGTCCGGTACGCAGCACCTCTACTGAGAGTCTTGTGATGGCAACCGCCGCAGCAATACATTGGAACTGCCAATGAAGTGACTCCAACTGCTGCTAGACCTTTTCCATGCCCTCAGAATGGCGTGTTCAGAGCACCAGAAGAGTGCGGGTTCCGCCCCAAGACTGGTGATGAGGACTGTCTGTTCCTGAACATCTATACAGCTCTCAATGCAACCAATCTTGTTGGATAGGTACATTACATTTCTTCAGTATTGACCATACTGTTAGATTGTGGTGGTAGTGGAGACTTTGATGCTGAAGACAATACCGTCTTTTCATTACTGCATTTCAAAAAGTATCGGACGACTCTATTATCCACAACACAACTGCTACATAAATTTCAGATGCAACGGCAGGCTACGCCAACACGACGATGATACCGGAACCTGCTGGCGAGATTGGCCATAGCGAGTGGCCGCGGCCGGGGTATATTGAGAATGAGCCTTGACAGATGGGTCTAAACACGACGGGTGGCAATGCAAAAAAGAAGGTTGTGAAAACAAAATCTACATAGCCTGAGCTCCTATGAGAGGACAGGCGAGGGCATTATGAACCAGTCCCGCTCTGCAAATGCATGCGACCAAGCTGTGAAGGCGGTCAAGGGTCATGGTGCGAGTTCCTGCTGTTCGTGGCTGCCGGAGTTCCGAATTTAAGAGCATACTCCAAGCAGAGACACACATTAGGGAGTATAGATTATACTGGAGTGCTTCTTGAATTCAACATAGATCAACTTGAATTTTCCTTTACATTCCACTCAGAGGGTTATCTGGGGGGGGGGGGAGAATAACCTTGACTTTGGACTTCAATTTCGAATTGATTCCATAACATTGAATGGATTCAAAAGCTCTGTCAGGAGCGAGTTTGTCAACTCAATTGCAAGTTCAGTAAACACTGCCGGCTAACTCGGCAAGTCACTAGGCAACAATTCTAAATCTGCCCTCACATCCCTTGTGGATACTTTCGAAATTCCACAAACATCATAAAGAATTGTATTGAAAAAGAAGAGTCACACAATGTGGTCTGACACTTGCAAGCGCGAGATTAGCCGCCAGTAGTCCAAAGGTAGTTTGTTGTCCGTCTGTGCAGAAGGAGACTGGGAAGGCCCCTGTCGGGTTGCCTTTCAGGGTTGGTGGCGTTCAGAGCCGCCAGCCTCTCGACCCCAGCCAGCACCAACGAAGGAAGTGACCCCTTACCCACCCGTTACATTCGGCTGCAAATGACGTGCATAACAAGGGAACCGTCGCCTTGGAAATATGGATCCAGTGATGTGCCTTTGGAGGCCCAGAATCTCGCCTTGCGTCCCCTCTCTTCCGCCTGATGGAATCATTTTTGAGGAAAGCGCAGGCAGACATTGCAGACATTGGCTACTGCTAATAATATACAGGGCGAATATGACATACGGTCCTGGGTCGTAGGGATTTTTGGAACATCTCAACAATTCCTAGCTCCAGTGCTTTGTTCCGAGCGCCATGTTTCCCCTTCCTGCACGCCCTCCAAGCAGCGTGTCGCCGCCGCCACAGACTTTTGCAAATTGCAAGCACCAGCTCCTGAAGGACTTCCGCAGACCCTGAGCCCTACCGAGGCCGGTAGGAAAGGGCCATAATGGACGCCCGTTGGCAAGAAGTCTTGACCCACATTTCGTTTCTCTTTGTGCCCCCGTTTCAGTCGCAAAGGGTGTTGGTGTGCTGAACCGCCTCATTGGCTGGTCGCCGGTGGGTCGCCCGCGACGAGGGCGCTATTCCCAACGCTCCCGTCCGTCCCTTTGGACTTTTTATAAAGACGCCGGGCCGACGAGGTCAAAGAAACAGAAGATCGTGAGTCTGTCATTCCACCATAATATTCTTGGGATGGATGCAGTGCATCGCTGGCGGTGTTTTGTCTCCAAACCTAGGGTTTTCCCTTTTTTATGACTACCATGTTCTTACTACCTTTTTTAAAATTCCTATTGGCCGCTTCAATTGTCCAGGCGCTGCTGATAAAACGTTACGACCCCAAACCAACACCACAAATTACGAAAAGACAAGATGCGACGACCAAGAGCACGACTAGCAAGCTGGTCTTTTGCCATTTCATGATGGGCATCGTCGCAGGCCGCAAAGGCTCGGCCGACTACGATGCGGATATGCGACAGGCGAAGGACCTGGGCATCGACGCGTTTGCCCTCAACATCGGAACCGACGAGTTCACTGCGAAACAACTTGACTACGCGTACGAGAGCGCGGCAAAGAACGACATGAAGCTCTTCATCTCTTTCGACTTCAACTGGTTCTCGCCTACCAAAGATGCTGCCAAAGTGGGCCAGATGATCGCGACTTACAGTAACAAGGCAGCCCAGCTGAAGGTAGACGGCAAAGTATTCGCTTCTTCCTTCTCTGGTGACGGCCTAGACGTCTCGGCTGTGAAGAGTGCCGCCGGCATGGATGTCTTCTTCGCACCAAACTTCACTCCAGGTGGAACACCAGATGCCAAGAGCATCGAGGGTGCTTTAAACTGGATAGCCTGGCCAAACAATGGTGCGAACAAGGCACCTACCTCTGGTGTTCGTGTCTCAGTTGTCGAGGGAGATAATAAGTATCACAACTGGCTGGCTAACGCCAAGTCCTACATAGCACCGATATCTCCAGTAAGTGCCATACAGACCCCGATGGCTTCAGGCCTAGATCCCTTAAGAGCGAAACTTGGTACTAATTCGGTATTTCTCTGACTAGTGGTTCAGCACGCATTACGGTGCGGAGGTTTCTTACAGCAAGAACTTCGTATTTCCATCGGACCTCCTGTGGTACGAACGATGGACCGAGGTTCTAGAGAGGAGCCCTCCTTTCGTGGAAATTATCACCTGGAATGACTATGGCGAGTCTCACTACATTGCACCCTTGTCTTCGCAACACGAAGATGACGGCGCTTCGAAGTGGGTGAATGACATGCCACATGACGGATGGCGTGACCTGGCCAAACCTTTCATCGCCGCATACAAGGCAGGGTCAAAGTCAGTGAATGAGTATATCAAGGACGACAAGATCATCTACTGGTATCGGCCGACGCCGAGGACTGTGAACTGCGATTCAACAGACAATACTATGAAGGCTGGGAACAACGACAGTGGCAATTACTTCAACGGCAAACCGAATGGCTGGGAGGACATGCAGGATTCAGTGTTTGTGGTCAGCCTGTTGAAATCCGCCGGATCCATCGACGTGACATCAGGCAAGAACACCAAGACGTTCAACGCTCCGGCAGGGGCCAGCTCATTCAAATTAGACATGGGCGTCGGCCAACAGAAGTTCTCTCTGACGCGGGATTCGAAGCAGATCTTGAGTGGTACTTCTCGCAAAGATGTCACCGACACCTGCCCCTGCGGGCTCTACAACTTCAACGCTTATGTAGGGACCCTGCCAGATGGCAAATCCGACCCTCTGGACGCAGCTGGGCTCGCCTCGTTCACTGTTGGTCTGTCCGTCAAGACCTGTTCGGCTGCGCCGTCCTTGGGCTCAGGCTCCCCCGCCCCAGTAACAACCGTACCGACTGCGAGTGGTGCTGGCTCTACCACTGGCGGTGGAATACCTACTGGTGCTAGCGGGGCAGGCACTTCAGTGATCACTGCGACGACGACGGCGCCGGCCTCGACGAGTGAGATCCAATCCGGCCCCAGCGGCCGTCCCAGCGGTCAACCCAGTGACAGTCCTAGCGGAATTCCCAGTGGCAAGCCCAGCATCGGTGCCAGCAGCAGCCCTGGTTCGACACCAGCATCGGCGTCTCGTACCGGATCTGCAGCTGCGCCAACCTCTACCAGCGGAGGCCAGAGTTGCAACGGCGGAACCAATGCACCCGACAAGTCTCTCAACATGGCGGGTGTTTGCGCTTTCTCCTGCAGCAGAGGCTACTGCCCTCCAGAGGTGTGCATCTGCACGTCTACCGGAACTCCGGAAACGGCTCCTGACACTTTCCCGTCCGGATGTCCATTGGAGGCGGAGAACGAGAGTTATCAGGGACTTTGCAAGTTCAGCTGCATGCGTGGATATTGTCCACCAGGGGCGTGCACTACAGAATGTGGATAATTTGATGAGTGGTTTATGTGTTCGTCTGGCGCCTTCTTTACAATTCTTGTACAATTAAGTTAGATCACCTGCCGTTGGCACTGCTGTCGTTTCGTGTACTTGCCATGGATGAGCAGAAATCCCCATAGATGAGTAGAGCCTACCATAGATGAGTAGAACCAAGAAAAAAACATGTTTCAGTACGATCATCTGCGCATGTCTTGACTGGACCATTGTCTTCACGCTGCGAGAGTGGCATGTCAAGAAGGTGTTCGTCGGGGCACTGTTGGCAATATCTCTGGCTACCTAGACGATGAGGTTCTAGTGCGAAGATGAGCTAGACACTCGTGGCATGTCACCATTTCCACGCATCTGTTGCTATTGCCTTGCTTTGGTGACCAACCATAAGCAAGAGAGCTCCATCTTCCACCCTATGACTTGATCATCAGATAACGGTCTTGCGGCTAGTCGCATCCCTTGCAAAAGTCTTGGCTCCAGCATGCCGCAGAGCAGATAAGCCAGGGGTTGATGAAAAAGATGATGATGGACACACATCCCCACGCATCACAGCAACTAGGATATCTGTTGTGGAACATGAGTCGAGGGGTTGATCTGATTCAGAGAAGTCGCACTCACGGGTTGCAAACATCAATGTTGGAAATGCCAGTAGCGTCACCAGCAGTGTCCAAGCCGGTACCTTTCAGGCTGCTGTCATCAATGACGCTGAGATGGACCAGGTTGTTGATATTGAGGCCGGACGCCTCAAACTTCTGGTTCTCGAGGGTCGCGTTGTAGTTGTCATCAAACATAGGTTCGAGACCGTTGAGGCCTGCAACGCTGAGAGTCCACAAAACGTGGGATTGAAGAGTGTCGATTGCATCCTGGGCAAGGGTGATGTTGAGATGCTTAAAGGCAAGTACGGCGGCTTGGACACCAATTAGTAAAACACGCCTAGTCTCAGCTGGCCAAGGCAAAGCCTGAGTAGCTTTGTTGCTGCAGAGCGCAATTTCTCTGGGAAGGATGCTCACACTTCGGGTCAAGATTCATGGCCGCAACAGTGACCATGGCTACCACGAAGAGGGAAGAGGTAGATTGACATCGTGTTGTGGAACTTCATGGCTTCTTTATCTTGTGGTTGGTAGATTGGTGAAGCTGGTCTCTGTGGTTGAGCGGACTTAGAGTTCATGCAGGAGAAGGCAAAAAGTTCACAGACAGAAGGGATGCGAAGCTGTAATCTGAGTAGGCAGTCAGGGGGCAGGTTTTCGCTGTTCCTTCTGTCCCTTCCCAGCTGGTCAGTTGTCAGATTTTCGACCTACCTACCTAGGTACCTCTAGGTACCGAGGTAGGTAGGTATGCTCACGCATGTTCAAACCTTCGTTCAGGTATATAATTCCCCTATGGGCTGCAGAAGAAGGACAACCTTTTGAGATAAAGGAAGAGAAGATCATAATGAGTAGGACTAAGGAGAGGGCAATCTCATTCAAAACAAACCTTCTTACGAGTGAAGGTTGTCTGTGAAAGCTTGCTTCAGCAAGCAAACATCTGCCCTTTTCCACGCAGAAAGGTCACTGTCACTTGAATAGGTGATTCTTTGGAAAATTCACCAATACCACTCACATAAACCACCGTTTTGATGCCACAAATTGGCCTGAAAATCCAACTCCACAACCTCGAAGGACTCTGGACAGCTCCATTGGTCATCAGTCGATCAAGATGGCAAGCCACCTCGCCGACACTCAGTCTTGCTATCAGCAACGAAATGCTGAGAGTCTGACAACTTCTTCTGGAACTACTGAGCCAAACAAGACCAGGATTGCCAAACGGGACATCGCCATGGATGCTGAGACCAACCAACACTGCCACCCACAAACCATTGCTCCCGAAAACACTGAGCACCAGACAATCACTCCCATATCTCCCATAGTGGAGACCATTCCCTCGGAGGACCAAAGTTCCGAGATTGAATCCCTCGTCCATTTCTACAGCTGTTGCAAGCTGTCATTCATGATAAAGATGGCTTCGCTGCAAAACGTCAAGGCTCTGGGCTACGCCGTATCCGAGGAGGAATTGAAGCGGGAGGAAGAATCCATGGAGGATGCCCGGACCAAGGCTTTGGAAGCATGGCAGCAGATCCAAGACAAAGGGTTCTCATACGATGTTGTTGGCGCCGAACACTTGAGGTCGTGCACCCTGCAATAGGATGGCGGAATCCCCTGGGAGAGGGAGGTAAGCATGGCACAAACGGCTCCCTGAAATGACTGAAGCTTACGCGGTGTCTTTTAGCACAGATAAAGCCTTAGAAAGAAGCTTCCATCACTGTGCCTCAAGACTCATTCGGAGGAAATTTCTGGCTTGCAGTGGTACTGCAGCCATAGTTGCTGAGGCTTTCTTCTCAGCTGAAAATACACATTGGAGGGCTCTATTCAAAGAAATGACCTGGAGAGACTTAGTTTGCCGCATGGGCCGCGTGCAGCCTCTCTAAATCTGACCGGGTATCCGTGTAGTTGTAAGAATAGCACATGGATCTCAACTGGGCGGGCAATTGCGACGAGGCTAAAGACACATTGAAATGAACAAAGGTGTTGTAATCGAAAGAGTCCATTAGCCTCCGAAACAGTCTAAATCAATAGCCCAAACTTACCGAATTATGCCGTGAGCGCTTCCACATTTGTACGTAACTGTTCATGAGATGATATCACGGTTATGAAAAGCAACCGAGCCAACCATAAGGTAAACTTATTTGCGCCATTTCAGACTCCAGTGAACGAGTGGCTTCAAATACAACACAGATTTTCCAATTCCACCATTTGTACACTATAAACAGCCTCTTTGAACGACAATGGCACAATGTACACAGAGTCAAATCCCCTCAACAGGGGGCCGCACCACGCTTGCGGCCTCTCTCCAAAAATTCTTCAAAGACCACCCGGACCTGCATCTTGGAGGTGACGTTGATTTCCATCAGGAGCGTCGTCACCACCTCGAAACATTTGTGTTTCACAAGCTGTCCAAGGAAAAGCAAGCTCCAATCGGGAAGGTCGAGTTCACAGCAGTCCGAGGTCCTCACGGGTCCATACCCGTACGCCTTTTCTACCCGAAATCAGCCGTCTCCCAAGATCAGGGCCCAAGGGATGGTAAGCTTGCAGCCCTTGTTTACATGCACGGCGGTGGCTATACAGTAGGCTCAGTCGACGAGTTCGAGAACGGTCTGCGCTTAATTGCCGAGCGATCAAGTGTCGTCACTATAGCTGTCGACTACCGCCTAGCGCTTGAACATCATTTCCCAACGCAGCTCGACGAGTACTCAACTGTGGTGGACTGGGCCCAAGGCCAGGGAGGCTCAGAGCGTGGTTTCTCTCCGGACCTTGTCTTCGGAGGTGGTGACTCGGCCGGCGGAAACATGACAGCAGCCTTGTCCCTGCGCCGAAGAGACCAAGGCTTGAAGGCCCTCGCTGGACAGATCCTGCTTTATCCGGAGGCACGCCTTCCCTTCGACACGCCTGCGGCTGCCGAGAACAACACGGGCTACTACCTGGGGTGCAACGGCATCTTCAGCTTTGCGGACCACTACGGGTGCTGCTGTCTTCCAGAATGTGTTCAAGGCCAACCCACCATTGACCAAATCTGCCAGTACCTAGGTCTTCAACATCGTCACATCTCCTAGTACCCTTGGTGACCTATGTTACCATTTAATTGCAGTTTCTACGGGCAACTGGATCATTTGGAACCAATTCCAGGCAGCGACGACAGAGCATGCAGCATTCACGCTTCTGCAAGCTTGTGGGGTATCAGGTATGTGCTGTACCAACAGTCAACATTGGGCAACAGTGGCCATAACTTGGGCCTGGAACTCCTCGAAAAAGTGTCAGGTACCATTCTTCAATTTCTGAAGTACTGTTTTCAAATTCAATTTTTGGATTGGCGCATCTCCAAAGCAGCACACTGCCACCATGTCTTTCTCCAGCAAGCCAAGTCCTCCTCCTCAAGCCTCTGCAGTTCGCGAGATCAACACATTTCACGAATTCGCCGAGCTTCCTCTAGAGATCCAACGCCAAATTTGTCTCATCGCCGCTCAAGATGCTCTGGGTGGAGGCAGAGCCTACCAGCTTGTGATGACAACCAGCTTGATCTCGACCCTCGGCGAGCACCTGGTCAGCGGCCGCCGTTTTGCCTGCACGCTATCGGTACCAAGCGCCACTTTAGCTGCCACCAAGGATTCGTGTGCACTCCTGGGGACATGTTTCGAGTCGAGAAAGGCAGCTTTGAAGTTGGCGCCGGATGAACTTGTCTTGAAGACCCCAGAACGCGAACCACAGCGGGACGACGACGGTAACTATACCGAAGAAGCTGACCTCGGCCGTGCCACGGGTATTTTCCACTTTAACTCCTGTGAAGATGTAATTTGGTTTGACGAACTGAACGTCGATTATCTTCTCGGCAGAGTCTCGACGAATAACGACACCATCGACTGGGACAAGGAAGTGTGGCTGGCGGTACAAAATATGGGTCTTGGACCCAAGGCTCTGAGGTCGCTTCGCGAGGGTCCTTCCAGCCCTTATGGGGAGCGTCACGTTAGGGAGGTACTTAGCCCCTTCTCGGAGCCAGAGCAGAAACTCATCGCCCAACTTGTCAATCTGCGAAGACTTCTCGTGGTGGACAAAGTGTCGGCTGAAGAGCTGGGTCAATGTGGTGAGGCACGAGGCTGGCAACGATGGCTTATCGGACGGAGCGCAGAACAGGGTACTCGCTTGGAGCTTGATGAGCGCCTCGGAAACCTGCGGAGTCAGTTCCGGTACATTCTCAACCTCCAAGATATGGAGGTTTGGCGTTTTGAAAACCGCGAGAAATTTGTTGACCGGTTTAAGAAGTTGGGGTGCGGCGTCATGAGGCTCTCTGATAGTGTACTCGATCTCTGGGTCGAGAATCTCGGCTCTGATGAAATGGCAGAAATTGAAGAGGCTACCGGCGACCACGGTGATGTCTAGACTGTATGCTGGCGCGACGAGATCCTTGCTGTAGCTCCAACGGCCCTTCATCATATTTAATATTGAAAGATTACGGAAATTATCGGCTAAATCATGGGAGTTGACGAAGCTGAGGAAGGCGAAGAGATGATGGATGATAATTGTCTTTACGGCGCATGTGGTAGACGCCGGAGACTCTTACCGCTTGAATTCAGTGGGAATGATGCCTTCCATGGTGAAGCATCTTTGTTGATGAATTAGCATCGAGAATTCCGAGTCATTTCCCGTGTTCGAGATCATTATTAGCAATCACTTTTACTACTTGCCTAGGCAGATACCTCTTCCAACCACGTTTGTCTTGGTGACACCCGTCAATCAGTGACACGCGGTACTTAGATGGACAGTCCCACTTCGACACTGGAGTGTGCTTGAATGTGTGAATCACGAGGCCGAAGACTCTCATTTCCTGTATCAAGGTCAGATATATCTTAGATAAAGACCATCCGTCGTCTTCACATCTTGGAAACAAGCCAGCCAAGAAACAGATCGTCATAATCAACATAACCAAGACCGCACATTTTCACCACCTTACCACGTCTTCAACCTCATCCTAAAGTCAAGATGGGTGGCGTCGTATCTACTCCATCGCTTTCAAACTTTGCGCACGATTGCGGTTTGATAGAATTCAATGGGGATTTCACGACGGTCATCGGAATGAACTGCAACAGTGAAAGCAATGCTCCCCACAAGTCCCTGCTCAATCTTGACCTGTGTCTCTCCTATGAGTCCCCGAATTTGGTCGCTCACCAAGGGTACATAAATCTACGAGCCTGTAGAGGATACTAATAAAGAATGCTGACATTTTGAATGCTAGTGGCGGTTACGTCTCAATCTCGAAATGCACAAATTGCACCGGCACCGTCTACAACTACAGCTGTTACTGTTGTGGTTCCGACGTCTGTGCCTGGGCCAGTATTGACCTAAGTAAGCTGGTTTTCCTCTTGCCTGATTTGATGATAATTCTCATGCTAGGGATCGATGACTGATTCAATACTTTGACATAGCCACTTTCATCGGAGTCAACGGGGCCAACGGTGTGATCTGTTGCAATGCGGGAACCGAGGAGGCCCCGGCGGTTCGATGTGGAGATCTGCACTCTTATCCATAATATGTGGACATGAAATCTTCAGGAGATACTTCGATGCTGCAGATTTTGGGCGCCTTGGTGGTTATACGAAGCTCGAAGAGATCGAAGAGGACGGGCAAGGAGGGTTGGTTTTCCCGGGTTTCATTTGTTCATTTATTTCTTTTTTGACGCGGAAGTGGGGGGCGGGGGGTTATGAAGGGTTGATGACAGCACTGGAGAGTTTCTGGGACCTGGCAGCATTGGCTACCGCTGGCAGGATGCGGTGTGCATGTTAGACGGATTGATGCCGAGCCCCGTTCCCATTAACAACGATACATCAAAGTCATTTTCTTCGCTGTTTGAGTGTCGTCCTTCGTTCGTGAGCATTCGGTAATGATGTCGATAAAGATTGAAGAGGCTGAGGGGGGAGGGGCCTGTCGTGATTTCGGACGGGTTAGGACTGCGGCAGCACGGCCGTGTCCTCCGACGGCCGGTGGAATGAGCTCCGAGGTCGTCAATGCCCGTGTCTTAGCGGCGAGAAATTTTGCGAGTCCCGACCGCGGCCCTGAAACTGACGTCTTCTCAGGGTCCCAGGGGTCCCTCCAACGGCGGAGCTCGCCGCTGGAACGTGTTTGCTTGCGGGTCTCACCTTTGGTGGAGACCATGAATCTGACTCTGTCAACCTGCCTCAACCTGCAACTAACAATAGCTGTCTTGTAGTGACTGTCTTTTGCCATCCTGTGCTCATCGCTCCTCAGGTTGTTGTATAGACTTTTCACCTTTCTCTACTCTCCGTTTTGAAGCAATACCCCATCATCAAACCGCCATCATGGGCTCTGCACCCGTGTCCGATCTACCGGCGCTGAAGACCAGCCCCAAGTACATCTTTTTCACAGATTTCGATGGCACAATCACTCTGCAAGACAGCAATGATTTCATGACCGACAACATCGGATTTGGCGCCGCTCTACGCAAGAAGGGCAACGAGGACGTGCTCTTCGGCCACAGGGATTTCAGGGACAGCTTCCAGGAGATGATGGACAGCATAAGCGCGCCTTACAACCAGTGTATCGACCTGTTGCTGAAGAACATTCAGCTCGACCCTGGCTTCAAGGAGTTCCATGCCTATGCCAAGGCAAACAACATTCCCATCGTTGTGCTGAGCGGCGGGATGACGCCTGTCATCCGAGGGCTGCTGGGACATCTTCTGGGTGAGGAGGCAGCCAGCGAGCTGCAGATTGTGAGCAACGACGTGAAGGCCAGGCCCGGCAAGCAGATCAACGAGGAGAGAGGTTGGGAGATCGTCTTCCACGACGATAGCGGTTTCGGGCACGACAAGTCTCTGGAGATCCGGAAATACTCCAGCTTGCCCCAAGGTCAGCGACCGTACCTGTTCTACGCTGGTGATGGTGTGTCCGACTTGTCAGCTGCGAAAGAAACAGATTTGATGTTCGCGAAGGCTGGACGCGGTGAGTCTATTTATGCTGCTGATGAAAGTCCGCGGAAATGAAGCTAATCCGGCTGCAGACCTCGTTGTGTATTGCGAGAAAGAGAAAGTCCCTCACACCACCTTCACAAATTTCTCTGATATTCTGTCAGTTGTCAAGGACGTCGTCTCTGGAAAGGTGAGCGTCGAGGACAGCGCGAGCGGTCGGGCTTGAACAACGGGCTGGCGCGCTTCAGTATAGATTTGCTTGCCTTCTTTTTTCATTGCGAATAAGGGTGAATTAGACTTAGACCAGACTTTTGGTCCTAGATAGAAGCATACATAAATCTAGACTTGGTACCCACGAGACCATGGACCAACCACCCTGCTCCCAGGCCGGGCGGAGGGGGAAATGGTCAACCCTGATGAGATGCTGGGATGCAGGGGTCCTAGCCAGCTGCAGCCAGGCGGCCAGCCGACCGCTTATCGATTGCGGCTATCGATAAGACTACTCGAAAAAATGTTGCTCTCTGTTAGGTTTCTTCCGCGAACGACCAAGATACCCACCAACTTCCTTCTCTTCACTCTATAGCCCAAGGAACCAATACATCATGGCTCCCTCCACTACCGCTGTTGCCAAGAAGGGCGACTTTTCGATTGATCCTGACCAGGTACTACATTCGAGTCATACGCCGGCCTTGTTTTTCTAGCATACTGATCTTCCGTCGCAGGCATTGAAAGCGTCCAAGGCGCTCCTGGCCCACATCAAGAAGACTGCCGAGGAGACTGCCTCAAGTTCGAACAAGAAGAATCTCCTAGATGCAGCCGACGGCGACCAGAGCCTGTCTGCGGCTGAGACGCCGGTCTGGCTGACTGTCACCACCAAGCGACACATCCACGACTCGAAGGCGCTGAAGCCTAACAAGATCTACCTTCCCTACCCTCTCCATACCGATTCCGAGTCGACCATTTGCCTGATAGTGGCTGATCCCCAGCGGCACTACAAGAATGTTGTTGCGTCAGAAGACTTCCCCGAGGAACTCCGGAAGCGCGTCACTAGGGTTATCGACTACAAACACTTGACTGCCAAGGTCAAACAGTATGAGGCCCAGCGCAAACTCCTGGCGGAGCACGACGTCTTCCTCGCGGATGACCGCATCATCAACCGGCTACCAAAGGCGATCAGCGTCTTCTACAAGTCGACTACCAAGCGGCCGATTCCAGTGGTCTTCCAGAGCAAGAAGCCCAAGGAGCAGGGCAAGCGGGTGAAGAGAGACCCCAACGAAGTCAGTTGCCGCCCAGCATCGGAGGTTGCCGCCGAGATCCAGAAGGCGATTGGTGCTGCCCTTGTGAATCTGTCTCCCTCGACCAACACTGCTGTCAAAGTCGGTTACGCGAGCATGCAACCGAAGGAATTGTCCGAAAACATCATCAAGGTGGCAAACGAGATGGCGACCAAATTCGTGCCTAAGAAGAAGAATGGCGTGAAGAGCATGTTTGTCAAGGGGCCCGAGACTGTGGCGCTGCCGATCTGGCAGGATGAGGAGCTGTGGGTGGACGCCGAGACCGACGTTGTCGCGAATGGGTCCGAGCAGGCAAAAGCGATCGAGGCCAGGAAGGAACAGGCTAATGTGGGAAAGAAGCGAAAGTCGATAGACGCGGCTTCAGACGATGAGCCCAAGGCCAAAAAGGCGAAGAAGCAGGCCGCGGCCGAGAGCAACGATGACAAACTCAACAAGCAGATCGCCGAGCGCAAATCAAAGCTTCGAAATGCCAAGAAGAAGGCCAATTCAGCCATGGAAGATTGAAGACTTTTGGTAATTTCGCTTGCATTTTGAGGAGTCGGGCGTTGATCGAGTATTATACATTTGCATAGGAATACCTACTCAAGTACCACATCTGCTGCTCTCAGGACGTAATGAAGACTTTGAAAATCATCAAAATTTTGCACACTGTCCAATACCTACAACACAACGGTACAAGTCTCCTTTCCTTTGTGAAACTCGCTCGAACCACTGTGTGGATCAACAGTTATACTTCCCAAGCGCAGAGGCTATGTCTGTGTTAGGAGGGTCAACAGAGGTTATGTCACCAAGCCTTTATGGAGTCATACGGAGTGAAACTCATTCTCGAGGGACTGTGGTTGACTAGTCTGTCGACGGCATCAGGTTCAAGCAAGAAACGGCCAAATTCTTGTGCACAGATCCCGCTACTGGGCAAGAGGATGGCGAAGCATCTTGCCGCAAGATGTAATAAACTTTGTGTCTACAGTCGGCACCGGTCTGGTCGGCTACCTGGCGTACTAATATCACCCGGCGTATTCAGTATCTTGCACCGGTCGCCCGCCAGTAAATGTGCAGGCACTTGTGACCAGCCGATATCAAAGCTTAGAATAAGCCAGAGGAAAATGGATGCACCCACTTTCCTCTGGCTTATTCTTAGCAGCCTCTCATGGTGATGCTAGCCTAGTCTCCCACAAGCCAGGCTCTGGCACCGACCGGGGCAGAGACAACTCGTGCACATTTAATATTTCCAGCTGCCTCTTCTCAACAGTCTACAAATCACTCACTTCAACTCGGCCTCTGTGCTCGTAACCTGTTCATTATGGCCCCCGAGAACACTGGCAGCACGCCACCGCGAGCAATAAACAATACCAGTCAGCCTGAGGTGCAACTTTCTGCGATATGTCCCAACAATCTCTCACTGGTACCACAGCAGTCAGTCGTGCCTCGTTGGCTCGCCGCCGAGCAGACCAATGCCAGTATGGCTACAAGTCAACAAGCACAGCGCAAAGTGCCCAAGACAAAAGCCGGTTCGAAGGCATGCAGCCCACACTCCAGTGTTCACTTCGAGCAGTCATTAACAAACCGGCAAAAGAGGAGACACCAAGCCCAAGCCGTCTCCCCAAAGCTGAATACTTTTCCCTCCGGGGGAGAAAAGCCGTCCGCCGGGGAACCGTCGGATCTATTACAATTAATGGAACGTTGTTTGAGCACTCCGTCAGGACAGAATATGCCCGCCAATGAAGGCCCTTTATCTATCGAACAGACGCCACAGTCGGTAACAGGTGAGCTGCAAGTTTCCTCGTCCGCCGACAAGAAGTGCCAGGAGGCAAAGCAGCACCACGCCAGCGGACCTTCAGTCAAGAACGAGGCGGACGCGTCAGCCGCCCCATCCGGCTTTCTATCGCGACCTGACGTTGCTGGTCTTGAAAGGCGAATCAAATATATTGAGACTCGGGTGTACGAGGTGGCGCATCAACTGAGTCGGGGAACGGACGAGCATCAACAAAGGGAACTACAGCGGAAATACTTCGAGCTCGAAAAGATGCTCCGAGAAAAGCAGAAACTTCTCAGTCATTATCGGATTAGATATCCCACTGCGCCGATGTCCAAGGAAGACAGGGCAGACCAGCGCCCAATCCGCGACCAACTTAAAGAGACATGGTCCGGCGGGCAGTCGGGGCCACCTCGAGACTACCCCATAACTACATCACTTATGGCAGCTGCGAGAGAGGAAGAGGAAACCGCTTCCTACGAGTGGGCACTCAGGCCCGCTGATCGTCCGTCAGCCCCCGTGCTGGAGGCGCCCAGAGAACCGGCGGCACCAGAAAGCCCCGAGGATGAGTGGATGGAAATCGAGCTGGAGGATTCGGAGCAGCCACTGGGGCACGAAGAGTGGGAGGACGATATTGTGTCAGAGCTGATCCCCCGAGGGGCCGCAAACAACCCTTTCTATCCTGGCGCAATGGTCTAACCAGGAGGACTTTCATGATTCTGGCAACTGGGCTAAAAATGGAGTCCAGCCCATAGGGACGGACGGTCCTTTTGAGTCTGCCGGGTCTGTTCAGGTCTTCCAAAATAGAGTCTTGTATGCTGGATAACAGTTCACAAAGCTGCTGGTCATAGACTGCGAGCCACCGATGTAATCGATATCGGCAGACGTCTCAAAGCAAGACGTCTCATTCAGCTATTGTCTATTCAATCGCAGCCTTTTTCAGAGCACTCGACCCAAGAGTCTCAGTGTCAAGTAAACCGAATAGGAATTTTCCATTCTTCGCTACTTCCATGCAGAGAGGCATCACCTTTCAGGCGTGCTACCTTTCCCCAGGGCAGTACTTTATTCCCCATGAGATGTCCGCTTGATGAAACAAGATCCTTCCCGTCAATTAATGGATGGATGTCCCTAGTCACCAAGTCGCAATATCCACTTCCTCGTTGTTACGGTCTTGGTCGCCGGAAGAGTGTGTGCTGATCTGTGGTTTCGTTCGCCCGGGGACGTGCATTTCGATGTCTCCAGTGTGCCTCCAAAATTATTTACAGAAAGACGAAGACGAACTGCTACGGCCTTTTTGGACAGCGTCGCTACCCTTAGAGTCCAGCTTGTGCTCATATTCTGTTTACGGCGAAAGATGGCTGTTGGCGGAACACCAAGTGTCGGGCTTGTTTGGAGGGTAATCGATGATCTCGGACAATCTTCTTGCCTACGGTGGTTCTGCCGCAAAAGTGCTCTCAATGTTTTCGTGAATTTTGTGTCTGTACTCTTTCCTTGCCATCCGTCCTCGGCGAGTAGGTATACCCTAGGGTATGTATTGTGGCGAGCCGTCCACTGGTATAATGTAGCCCAAATTATCGCGGATGGCGTGAGGAAATGTCCCATCAATCCCTCTTCTGGCCGCCCTCTAAAAGACCCAAGCCAAAATTAATGAGGTTTTGTATCGCGGACTGCGCCTGCTTTAACATATTGGCAACAGTCTCCACGGCGCCCTCGCTGGCACCTGCGATGAGACCCAGGACAATGCCGGCGAGGAGTGCCAGGGGGATCGCCAGTACAATGCCAAGGATGGACCCAATAATGAGGCCCAAGACGATCCCTAGAAGTATGCCTGTTAGTGCACCGGATGCGGCGCCCAGGAGCAGGCCGTACAGGACGCGCTTGAAGAACTGTGAAACGGCGCCCATTGTCGAAGGAGTAGTTGTGCAGAGCGGCTGTGGGGATTTGATTTGGATGACGTGTAACTATTGTCGAAGTACAATATATTCCTGATGATAAAACTTGAGTGACATTCGTTTGAGTGAGTTGTTAGTGTGCGCCACCGACGGGCAATATATCATCTCAATTGTAGAGTTCCTTGATTTCCTAAAATGAGAAGCTGCTTTTGACGTCATCAGTATGACAGAACAACACGCCAATTTTCGCCTCTATTTTACTACGCGGTGACTTAATCCCCGAGACACAAAAGCTCAATTGATCCATAGCGCCTCAAACTTCTGGGGCTATGACTATGCTTGCGTCTGTATGAGATCATCCCACTCATCGGCAGTCCCACCGCGTGCATCAAGAGACGCGGTCGCCTAGTTACTGTGCACAACCCCAGCCATTTTACCCATCTGCCCAACAGCACCGCTGTAGTCCTAACTCATCTCACTGGCGGCTTGGTGCACTTTTCGATCAATACATACAAATCATCAACATGAAAACACAGTGGGCATGAAAATTAGCAGCCAAGGTTTTCAAGGCCACCAGCGAGAGTATCGCCCTTGCTACACTGGCTTCTCGGTAATTATAGTCCTGGGGCATCTGGTTGATGACCTCCATCACACCCTTTCTCTCACGGAATGAGCACCGACGCAGCCGCAGACGTGATGTTTAACCGCCACAGTGGATTCATTATCGCAGATCAATTTGGAAAGACGCTGGTAGATTGGTGCGTCCGCTAGCAGGTTGCAGTTCCTGGTGACTTAGCTCCCAGTAAACTTCACAATGTTTCCCTCAAGTTGAATTACAGGTATGCTCATTGCGCTCTACATTTAAAAAGGAGTTCTTTTCCTGCCTTAGAGCTCATAAGGTTTTGTTATGACACGCGCGCGCACGCACGCACACACACACACACACAGAGAGAGAGAGAGAGAGGGCATGTGCTGCCAACTTCTTTTGCAGAGAGCCAACAATAGAACCTGCTTGAAATTTGGCGGCCGGCGGAAGACAGTCTGCCTAATGAATGCTCCTAATCTTCGTATGAACCGACAGATTGTGCAACGAATTGCTTCGGTTGCCTGCGACTTTTTTTCTGCAATTGCTTATATTAGTCCGCTCCCGGAGCTGCACAAAGTCATGTCAATAGATGCGCCAGATTCACACTTGTGCATCAAATCCTTGACATTTGAGTCCAGAACCAACCAGCCAGGGCGAGAACATCTAGCAGACCTCGGAACGTTGGGTGGTACGAGGAATCTCGGGCATCTTCCACAGACCGAGGTCTGGACGGAAATGTGATAAAGTTTCCCCTTCCCATGCGTCCCCTGGAATATCCACCGATGGCCTACGAATCAGTGCACGCAGTTGGGTCCAATTGACGCATTCACGGGGCTTGAGAGACGAAACGATGCTTCAATTGGTCGGGTTAAGACCCTGGCCTGGCTGTGCCGCAGCATACTTTCCGTGCTAGTGGAAGCCGCCGAGCATTTCCCCCCCGCATGCCGGAATAATTCAGCACGCATTTATTTACGCGGTCCTCGCCTCTGCTGTGCTTGAGTTGAGAAGTCACAGAAGACAATCAAATTTTGTCAAGAACTACGCCGGAATCGCTGAAGCCATTGGACATCATGGCGAAATTTTTATTGTAAGTCAATTCAGCTTGAGGGGTCCGCAGACACCTGGACAATGTTAATTATTAAAAATCAGGGTTGGTGGGACTGGTCATATTGGGGGTGCTGTGTTGGATTTGCTTTATACCGAGCACCCACTCTCAACATTCGAAGTCCTCGTTCGTACCGAGGATAAAGCACAGCGATTGAGGGCCCGATATCCTAATGTGCAGACTGTTATCGGTGACCTCAAAAACTACGCCTCGCTTGAGGCGGGAGCCGCCAAGGCAGACATCGTAATCAACACTGCTCCGGACATTACTCATGATGAGGGCATTGGTGCGATCTTGAAGGGCTTGACGAGCAGTTCTCGAAATCGAAAGGGGTATTATATCCACACCTCTGGAGCTTCATGTATCTATGAGGATCCAGAACCCGGGAAGGAACCCCGCGTATGGGATGATATGGCAGACATTGACGAGCTGCTGGCGTTGAGTCCTGACAAGACTCACCTTGTCACTGACAATGCGGTGCGCGCCTTCAGCTCCAAGGTGAACGTGGCCATTATCTCTCCCCCAGGCGGTACGTATGCAACATTTCGATGAGGGCTGTAATATTTCCGATCGGTAAAATTGGATGCTGACTCGCTTGTACAGTTGCCGGGACGAGCCCTTCAATCGAGCACCCCTTTCCTCTGGCGACTGCTGTTTATATTTTCACGACTCGTGCCTTCAATTCTGGGTTCGAGGTTAACCACGGCATTAACCGCATGTCAGAGGTCGACGTACTCGACTTGGCTCGCACGTATCTCATACTTGTGAACAACGCTGTGGAGGCTCTCAAAAGCGGCTCCGATGTTCCTTCCGAGCCAGCCGGCTTCCCACTCTGGGGAAAACAAGCTTATTACTGGGCTGTCGGCCAGATCATTCCGTTTCACGACCGCATGTCTGAGCTTGTTCCGTCGCTACACAAGCTTGGCGTCATAGACCAAAAGGAGATCAAAACAATGAGCCAACTTGACCTGGTGCGGACCATCGTTTCGGGGGGGAAGGAGTATGATCCAGATGCTCCGTTGCCGCCTGCTGACTCGTGGATGCTCCATCTCGGTGTTGGTTTGAGTTCTCACATGTGCGTAAAGGCAAGCCGGATGGAGAAGCTTGGCTGGGAACCGGAAAGACAGTGCGGAGAGAAGGAGTGGGAGGCTATTTTCAGTGGTTACCTAAGTCTTCAAAAAGATCAAGAGGCTTCGCACTAGGATAATTGGATACAGAGATTTTATGAAGATGCATCTGGGGAGATCAGTGTGGGCTCCGGAATAGACTGTTGTCACGTTTTTGGCCGCTGCACTATAAGGACAAAAGTGACGCCACTATGCGCACAGTACACACAGTCCTTATATACGCGACAACTGTGAATAGACCTAGCTAAACAACAAGTCTTGCTGATGAGCGTACAACTATTACATTTGTGCATTGAAAACAAAATAAAGACGAGCATCATACAAACCATGATCTCGGTATGAAGTAGTGGCAGATTCTACCCACTAGCGATCACAAATATGCTAATTTGAATTGTGCCGTAAACAAAATCCTATCAAGGATGCTGCATTATGTGAATCGGATGGTTCGATGGCTCATAACATGTGCAGGCTCAAGCCAATGTTCCATTAACGTTTAAGAATTCAAGAAACAATGTTGACGGCAACTTCATTAAATAACAACAGAAGGTGTGTGTGGCGCAAAGACAACTCCCAGAACCTATAATTAGCTCATCAATGCAAGGCAGCATTAAGAAGAGATCATATGTGTTGATCGTCTACAAGTTTTTTTTTAAAAAAAGGACGTAGATAGCTCATATCATAGTGCATCATCCTGCAGGCAATTCGGGTAATGTTCCGAGCGGGGACCGGAAGCACTCCCGAGGCCGACCAGCAACCTGTTACCCGTATGTAGCGATGCCGGCCGGCACTTGGTGAGGTTCGTCGTAGTGGTCAGTGGTGAAAGAGGATTTAAAAGGTCTATAGGCGGGAGATTGTACCATAAGACAGTGCAATTTCCAGCCAGGCTATAGTTGTTATTGTCTTCCAGCACAAACTCTGCCAGGTTGGTATTCAACAAATTCAACACTGACCATGTTCGAAAATGTGCCCCCAGGTCCACCGGACCCTGTATTCACCTTGAAGAAACTAGCCGACGGTGACTTGTCACCAAACAAGGTCGACCTCGGTGTTGGGGTATATCGGAACGAGCAAGGTGGCTACCATGAACTGGAGGCCGTCAAACAGGTAAGCTTACCGAGCTACATGTCGAGCCGTCCGCTGCAGTGACTGACTTTCTGTGTGTTACTCAAGGCCAAAAAGATCCTGAACGAGAGAAATCCAGGTCATGATGTGCGTCCAATGCCTGTTTTTGAAGCAGCTGCCAGACAGCTGTGGGCTAACTAGTTACGATAATTAGTACGAAAGCACTATTGGCAACGCAAACTTCTTGAAGCACGCTGCTGAGCTGATATTCGGTGCATCTAACCCATTGATTCAAGACGGAAAGGTAATAAGCAACACACATGCATACTAGGGAACAGCAGTGGACGAGAGCGAGACGGTAGCTAACAAAAACTGCTCGGGCCCGCAGGTAGCGACTGTACAAACCGTATCAGGTACTGGAGCCAACCACCTGGCAGCGTTGTTCTTGAGCCGAACCCCCGAATTTGCAGATAGGACCGTCTACATCGGGACTCCAGCATGGGGCAACTACGAGTCAATCTTCAACCTCGTCGGAGTGCGGGTGGCCAAGTACAAGTACTACGACGCCAAGGCTGGCATCAATTTCGCAGGGATGCTTGAGGCTGTGGAGAAGGCACCGGCGAGGAGCATATTCATCCTGCAGAGCTGCTGCCACAACCCCACGGGGGCGGACCTGACAAAGGCGCAGTGGGATCGGCTGGCCGAGTCTTTCAGCAAGCACGAGGTGCTTCCGTTCTTTGATATTGCGTACCAGGGCCTCGGCGAGGGCCTCGATGACGACAACTATGGCATTAAGCGATTTGTGTCACTGGGCCTCGAGGTAATGGTCGCACAGTCGTTCGCCAAGAATTTTGGCCTGTACGGTGAGCGCGCCGGCGCGCTACATGTTGTCGGCAAGACCAAAGAATCCACGGACAATGTTCGTGATCAGTTGCGCTCGCTAATCCGGGCTGAGTTCTCGTCATCGCCTGCGTATGGCTCGCGACTGGTGACTATAGTGTTGGAGAATAAAGACCTGGCTAAGATATGGCGAGTTGACCCGGCTTAGCAGTTGACCATCACCATTTCATATATGCTAACGATGAAGCTTTTTGGCAGGCGCGACGAATTAGATTCGATGAGGGAGAGGTTGCTTTCCGTGAGGAGAGCCCTGTACAATGCAGTGGTTAATGAGCAACGAGTGGGTTCAACGCATTTTCCCCCAGATCGCGAAGGCGGCATGCTGACTGACCCTTTGCAGGTACCGGGCGATTGGACGGTCATTACGTCAACACGTGGCTTGTTCTGGTATGTATAACCTTTCAATAATTGCCTGGATCTACATCTCACTAATTTTGCAAAGCTACCTGCCGCTCAATCAAGAACAATGTGTGGCATTGCGAGATGAATGGCATGTACACTTGCCCCCGAGTACTGGGCGGATCAACGTTGCAGGACTGAATACCAAGAACATTGATTACGTTGCGAAGGCAATAAACAATGTGGTGAAAAGAGGAAAGAGTTCGTTATAACGCAGATCTATGTAATGAGTCCAAATAAAAAGCTCACACTGTATTCATGAAATTTTGGGTCAAATCTTGAGGCAGTGTCTCAGCCTGTGGTTGGCGTCCTTGCCTCTCCATTACTAGCTGGGCATGTCTCGGCAGCGAGTGCTTATAAAAGTGGCCTTGACGTCTTGGCCAAAGTGATCGGTGTGACCATGGTAAAGAAGCAGCTTAAATTTTTGGACAGAGTCTTCGCCAACGATACTCTTCAAGCAGCTTTGGGGCTATTCCCTCGATTGAGACAATATCACGGTTGAGACTCACAAGGTCTTATCTGGCGAAGCTGAAGGCCACGTATAATCCCGCGGAGTTTTCTTTCGGGGAGAAATCACGCGACTGTTATCTGAGCCTTTCCACAGAGATGAACAGGTTGGAACAATGTAAGAATTAGCTCTGACAAGCTAAGCAGACAGACACATGTACCTGCATATGCACTGAGAGGTCATCCACTAAATGATACCGGGCAGATCGATGAGATTAATTTAAGAGCTCTCATCAACTTAGGATTAAAGCTGAAATTTATGGCTACCTTTAATAATGTGACAGAGAGCTCATCCTATTCAGGCATCCAACATACGGAAACGTCCCGGTCACCATAATATCTGTATGATTCAGCCCAAGAGTGTAAATTTTGCAAGAAATCTGTCCGTCAATCGCATTTCTACACCCGCTCCGTACTTCGTTCCATTAGCTCCTTTTTGCCAATGTTTTAGTCAATATTTGGAGACTTAGTTACACGTACTGCTTCACACTCGGATCCGAATGGAGATCAAACCGAGTTTTTGGGCTCAGAGATCATCGATTATAAATCTTCCTGTCCACACCCAGGTGCACAGCACGGCATGAGAATTGTCATTTATGTCATTAAAGTAGGCAAACGATCTCTTTTCTGCTCCTATCGAGAAGTATCAGGCTCGACCCCCGTAACGAAACACGTCGAGTGCCACAAACGTAGTCTTCAAATTATCGCTTCTGAGGCAATGGCTCTTCGGATCTCTATACATGTGTAGAGATCTTGCACGGAAAGACTTTTGAATGACAGACTTGGGAGTGGGGCGCGAGACCGTTAGCACCGTCTCTGGCCTTCGAGTCATTAGAACTCCACATATGAAGCAGATTGACGAACGTCTAAGCACATACGGCCATAGATGCAGGAAAATACGGGATCCCGTCCGCTCTCCCATAGTCAAGCCTGTAATCGCCGGATTAGTAGTTGGGTCGGTGACGACCAGCGAATACCCGGTGCTGTATGTTTTGTTTCTTTTTGCGACTTTGTGAGAAAGTTATTGCCATGTACTCAGCCGCCCCCCCCTCCCAAGCGGGGACTCTCTTTCTGCCTCCCAGAAATGCACAAGGATTTTGAAAACTTGCTGATTATTGCCAAATCATCCGGAATCTGATGGACATAGTTCCAAAGGCATGACAGAGTAGGGAAGATTTCGTGCTCCCGTTTTCACTGAGAGATCCGTGAAGACATGGCCTTCATGGAAAGGCCAGGTCAACATTAGACTCAGATATGATAATCTCTCGCCTGAATGCCTCGGAGGCAGCCTGTCTAATAGTAATAATACTTGTGGCGGAGTGGCAAACTTGAGGTTGCTGAAGACACTCAATTGTGACTTCTCTAGTTTGATGTGGTTAGGATATGGGAAAATGCAAGGAAATCTGGAGAAGTGAAATTAAGTATATCCTTACAGTTAAGCCCAGAAAGCTCCAGTATCAGCCAAGGTACAGCCTAGGGAGGCATAAACGCCGCTCCGCTTTGAAAAATAGTCATTCCGACCTATCTGTAACAGTCTTCTGAGGTCACCAAGTGCGCCTCAACTATTGATATCTCTGCCTCAGACTGAACAGACGGTCGGCTTGATAGATAACGGTGTCGACTGCATTCGTTTTGATATACAGGACCCGCTTCGGAGCTACCGGTCTTAGCTACTGGGCCTCGACAGACCGCGTCCTTCTAGGATGGCCATGGCACCGTCAATGCCAACATGCTCGGCCATGAAACCCAGTTTGGTCCCTGATGGTCATGTGAACCAAAAACTAAAGCGATGGGAACGATGCTGCCGGAGACTTGATAAAAAGGCAATCAAAGGACCCTGCCAAAGCCATTCATGATACTATCATAAGTGATGCCAATACATGCCCCGTTTTAATCACGATGAGGACTACCAAGGGCCAGAAACCAAGAAATCAGAAGGAGAGACACCCTTCTCTTTTCCACACGCACAGAAACACATTCAACGAGGGTCAATAACAGGAGAGCCTCATGGTCTATTAATTCTGGTCAACGAGTTCTAAACCGGGTAAAGCTACAGTATATAAAGGACCTGACTCAGACGCGTCTTTACACAGGTCTCAAGGACAGGTGACTGCTAAAATTCGCATGTACACCACACTGCAAGCGGTGAATCACTACCTCATTCAGGGAGCAGTTATACTCAAATTAATAGAGGATAATTGAATAGCACAGAAAGCACAATCGTGATTCATAGGCATTTTGTTTTCTACGCAACTAATGACCATAGTGTAGCTCGTGGCCTCGTCAGCCCGGCCCGCCATTAAACAGAGAGTAGGCTTGAATGGCTCGTATTGGCTTTCGATAGCGGAGATAGATTAAAGTGAGGCTGTCTTTGTGGGGTCTCTCTTAATCGGGCAGAAGACGAGTTTCTTCTATGCTCATCTAGCATATTACCAGGTGGTCCCTGTCTCCGAGTTGGACTGCGCGTGCGTTGAGACCGAGCAAAGGTAAGGAAACGCGCTTGAAGGCTTATAATACGAGATATCTGGATTTCTTTAGCTTCACTATATAGCTAAACGCTTCTCCCGTGCTTCCATAGAGTCATAGTACCGGCTAAGCTCCGTTCGCCAACCTCCAGCAGACATTGATCACTGCGCTTGTCGCCAACACATGGCTCAACGTCCTCGGCGGCATGACGTCAAGCAGGTAGCTAGCATAGTACACGCCCGTCTTCAGCAGGACATGCAGGCCCAGCAGGTTCCCGATCTGCACGTCGGCAGGCGCCAGGCTCTGCGCCAGGGACGCGGCGACGGCGTAGCCGGCAAAGTTCTCGAGCAGCCCCTGGTGCGCGGACCACAGGCGCAGCGGGAGGCCGTCGAGGGCCGAGACGCGCTTCCGCGGCGTGTTGTTGTCGATGCCCTCGCGGCGGCCCATGGCCTGGCCCGCGACCGAGAGCGCGCCCGTGGCGCCGAAGGTCACGAACAGGTACAGAGCCGTAAGGGCCGGGATGGTGCGGCCTGGGGCGACGCCGCCGGGGAAGGCCTTGAGGACGCCCTGGATGAGGCGGTGGAGCACGCCGTCTGCCTTTGTGATGCTCGAGGTCACCGGGACGCCTATGAGGTATGCGGCTGCGAAGCCGCCAATGGCGGCGCCGGATGGATTGACGCTTTGGGTCTTTGTAAGTAAGAACTACTCACTGTATGGTGTCGGAGAAGGATCTGGGCTTACACCCCGTCATTGCGGACGGCTTGCTCAACCTTGTCTGATGTCTTGGGTGGCATTTTCAAGGCTTGGCGTGAGGTCTCTGTCAATTCGACTGCTTCCCAAGGTCAAGGGATGAGTTGTGAAGATGGAATAGTTCCGATGACATCAGCGATTTGCGGTCGTGGTGTTTTGTGAAGAGGAGTCGACTTCTTACGTCAGATCACAAGCTCCTCTTCGGCAGAGCACCAGATCTTCTTTGCTAACCAGAGTGACCGTTTTGGAGTTGCTAGTCTAGCTAGGTAGTTTCGGGAATCACAACACAAATGTATTGCACGTGCATGAAGCAATGGGTAAATTGGTTGTTGTCCGAATGATACTGGAAGCTTATACCGGCGCGGGTTCCCTTGCTCCGCTTTATCTTTCGAGTATATCTATCGCAACGACCAGGTGGGTAAGCCCATTTAGACTACCGAGGTACTAAGGGTAACTCATGAATTGACCTTGCCCCCAGACTTAGGTCATATATTGATGGCCACGCTGAAGGGCCACTCGTGTCCCCCGGTGTGGATCGCTGACTCAAACCGGTTGGGAGGATTCGATAGCCAAGCGAGGGACGCCGGTCTAGGTAGTGACCATGAATGGAATGGGTAGAAGGTAGCGGATGATGTGCGGCTCACAGGTATTCGCAGAGCCGCGCCGAGCACTACGGAGGCCTGGACTCAGTCTAGTCAATGAACATTCTTGTCAAGTAATAATTACGCATCTCTTCCTGCGCAATTGCGACCCTAGTCTTGAACCAAGCCCCAGCAAATGCACTTAGCCTCGTCCCAGCGTTTCCGGCAGGCCGGTGTTAGACGATCGGCCGCACGTGATGGGTCCTGAGTAATAGAGCCTAGGCCCAAGCCGCAGTCAGTGGTCGCACAAAGCGACCGGGACAGGCCCCGATGGCCATCGGCTGAGCCGAGACGCGTCTTCAGTCGCTGTATCGCATGCATTGGAGCCACTTCCTTATGCAATTAGGCAATCTTGCCCGATCCGGTGGCGCACGTGGACATGATCCGACGCAGCAAAGCCGACAGTTGTCCGGACGGTTGCATCAATTCCGACCGTGCAGCCCGAGACCGGCCCAATGGCTGATGCGTTGTTGTCAGGTGGATGGATGGATTGGATGGATTGGATGGATCTATGCGCTTGTTGGTGGGCGGTGACAGCCTTGACGAGTCGCCGTCTCAGCCAAGGCCAAGGGAACCCCAAACTTTCTGACGAGGGCAGGCAACAGAGGCGAGCAAGGGGAGGCTGAACGAGGACCAAGCCCCAGCAGGGGAGGCCCTACCTGCTGGAGCAGCTGGAGCAAGTTGGAGCAAGTTGGAGGTCACCCACCACCCGCTGTGGGCGGGGATGTCATCGTTGATATGACAGTGAAAATCTGGGGAAATGCGGGGGAATGAGCGGCTGATAACAGGACCCAGAGATACGGTAGATAGGGGCTCCAACCCAAAAAATACCGCCTATCTGCGGACGTCAGCGTAGCACAGCCGGCCGGTCGGCCTCCACTGATAACACCCAATCGCCTCAAGGCCCAGCCCAGCCTTCTCAGCACCTACCCAGAATTGACGCGGATACATCGGTCGACACAACTGGCAATGACTTGTCCAGCACTGCATTCGAAATTCATGAGCCTCACGCGTCCCTGGCACTAGAGTTGTCGTTTTTGATGTGAATGCTGCTGTTGTTATGGAGACGTCGACCGCAAAAAGAACCTCGAAAAGATCATCCAACGCGCAAGTCCCTCATTCCCCACCTCAACTCACTCCCTTGCCACACACACACACACACACACACACACACACACACACACAAGACAGGCCTCTCAACTAACGCGATAGCCACATGTTCCAGATGCTCCCGTTGCCGCAAGCAGAAGATCAAGTGCTCGGGGCTGCAGCCCTGTGAGGGCTGTAAGAAACGAAAGGTCCCTTGCAATTTTGACGACAACGAGACAAAGGTCGTCGTGTCCAGAGCGTATATGCGCCCCTATTCCAGAATGCCAGCCTCTTGCAACCTTGGGCGTACTGAAAGAGGTCTTCCAGGTATCTCCTGGACCTACAACGGAGAAGTAGTCGCCTAGAACACAACCACCCGCCCTCGTCGCCCCCAGCCGACGGCGGTCTGCCTCCACCACCGCCCCCATATCCCGCCGCCGAGGGCAGCGTCTCAGCCCTGTCCGTCTCAGCCCACGGCGATGATGGCGTCTTTGAAGATGGTTGGTCAAAGCCAGACACCCTCAACACGACGGGTCTACCGATATAGGTGCTGACTTTTCATCGGCGGCCGTGCAGGCAACCCGCATGGCAACCTGGACGACGCCGCACATGGGGCCTCATCCGAGGACCAGGGGCTAAACCACACCGGCATCACCAACCCACTTGCTGATTCACCGTCGACGTTCATGTCCACATCAGACGGAAGAACCTGTTTGTCCCTGCTCTACTTGTGCTGCCTTCCTATCTTGTCACCCTGACTGACAATAATGCAACAGTCTACCTTGGCACAACGTCAAACTGGTCCTTTTCTGGCAAGCTCCTGCAGATGGCCTACGAGTATTTACACCAAGCCCCCCTGCCACCAAGCATGGTGCTTTTTGACGGCAGTGCCTACGACCTGGGGTGGAATAGTAGGGACGGCCTGCTTGGTTACAGCTCAGCTTCAAATCTGAACAAGGACGACCCGCCGCTCGCAGTGCCCAGTCTCGACTATTCTGAATATCTCATCAACGCGGTCAAATTCCACTGTGGTCAGATATTCCACCTGTTTGATGACAACGACTTCCACCAGCGTCTTCATCAGTTCTATGCCGAACCAGACCGTCACGTCGCACGCGAGAAGGCTGGCTTGTGGTATATACATTTCCTCCTCATCCTGGCCTTCGGGAAGATATTTGTCATGAAAAAGCCCTTTGGGAAACGACCGTGCGGCGCAGAGTTCTTCCTCAAGGCCATGCAGATCCTCCCACCCGCACACGTGCTCTGCCACGATCCAGTCGCCGCAACAGAGATGTTATGCTGCATAGCGCTGTATCTCCAGTCTGTTGACCACCGTAATGCCGCACATTTGTTTGTACGTCCTGGCCTGTCCTTCCCCATTTGATCAACCGTGGGCTATCAAGCTGACACATCCTCCAGATCGGCCAAGCTATGCGTACCGCTCTAGCCTACGGGATGCACACAGATATGCCAGTGATTCACCTTGGAGAGCCCCATGTGCAAAGGTGTCGCAGGATCTGGTGGACGGTATACATATTAGATCGGCAGATGACAAGTCTGATGGGACTGCCTCAGTCTATACAAGACGGCGACGTCCATTGCCGGCTACCAGTATATCAAGGCTCTCCCCAACGGACAGCCTCTCTAGATCTTCACATCAAGCTGGCACGCTTGATGGCCGAGGTCAACAACAGTAAGACCCCATGCCCCAGCGCACCTCGGCCTTGTCCTTTTCCTTGTCTTTTGCCCTTGCATGCCTGGTGGACTGACGTGACTGCGCCGTTGCAGCTGTTTATGGCGTGAATGGCAGACCCAACAAAAATTTCCTGATCAGCACCAAGGCGGCTCTGGAAAACATAGCGGTCTTGGCGAGCGAGCTCACACAGGCTCTGCCGTTGAGGCTGGACCACTCCGGCGATGGGGTATCGAGGATGTCAGCCGCGCTTCATCTACTCTATCATCAGGTATGAAATATTCTCAGGCCTCTTCCCTGCTTGTACCTGCACATTATCACTGACCAGCGTATCCGCGCCTACACAGTGCATCGTGCTGGCAACACGACCCCTACTCTTCTGCTGTTTAAAAATAAGGCTTGAGTCGCCGGCAGGCTCGAAATCCTCCACGCCGGATCGATTCGGCACCGTTCTTCACGTGTGCATGGAAGCCGCTCAGCAGATAATTATAATTCTCGAGAGCCTGCAGGGCCAGGGCCTCCTCGGTAAGTTCGGACTTACACTGACCTGCCAAAACCGTCTGCAGCCATGAACTCACGCGACCCGCAGAACCGTTCCTTTCGCTGGACCTCGACCCTCTCTACGTATCCTCAACAAGCCTCCTCATTGGAGCAGCTGTCGACAAGAGTCTCCTGGCAGACCGTGACCCCTGGGTGAGGCGATGCCTGGCATTGCTCGAAGACATTGAATCAAGCGGGAACCTGATTGCCGGCTGGCGGAAATCAGAGATCCAACGATTAGATGAGATGCTGGTTGCGATTACAGATGACACCAGGATCAAGGCTCCATCGTCAGTTGGTTCTGCCCCCGCCGAAAATCTTGGAACCCCCTCGTTTCAGGGCAACGTCTTTCATCCAGAGGGAGTCAATAATATGAACAACCCAAGCTTTCTGCATTTGCCGCAGCCGGGTCCCTTCGACGTACCTGCTACTACCACCGGAGGCGGGGATGACCTATGGGCGGAGCATATACTGGCAATTGCTAGTTCTATTCAGGACGAGGATGCTGAATGGATAGATCGTCAAATAGTGGATAACAGTATATGGTAGGGATTAGATATCTACACCCTATCCCACCCACGAGCGAGCTATGCTACCCCAAGTTCAAAGTTCTCAGTGTGTGAAAGTGAGAACCATACGATCACAGCTTACTCTCCCTTCCTGCCCTCTTGATGTCCGCAAACTCGGTCGTCGTGCCAACCCTCCAGCTCACAGCGCTGCCCCAGTCTCCTCCCTTGGGAGGCTCCTTCCACCGCCAACGTGCGTTGGTCTGGCCGCTCGGCGACGCCAGCAGCTCCGTGATCCACTTGCCGACAATGGGGAACATCTTGAAGCCATGGCCCGAGTCGCCCGACATGAGGACGACGGAGCTCGACGAGCCGGGCACGTAGTCGACGACAAAGTCCGAGTCAGCCGTGTCGGCGAACCAGCACAGCGTCTTCTGGACGAATGGGCGGTCCGCCAGCGCGGGCAGCGTCTGGCGCAGCAGCTCGCGCAGCTTCTTCTCGTCCTCGGCGGGCAGGAAGCCCGTGCTGGCGTCGTGCGGCGGCGGCAGCGAGACACCGGTGGCGCGGTTGGTATTGATGAAGCCGGCGCCCATGGGGCACAGCTTGAGCAAATTCGTGGCCGGGTCGGGCTCGAAGAAGAAGCCCAGGTCGCGCGCGTAGACGACGGGGATCCCGCGCAGGGCCGCGCTCTCCTCGGGCGTCAGCTGGATGTGTGCCACCGACCACGACTTGGCGTGCACGAAGGCGCCCACCCCCGGGACGAGCTTGGAAGCCAGGGCGCCCGCGGCGACGATGACCAGCGCGGCGGCGTGGAACCGGCCGTCCTTGGTCCGCACGCCCGTGGCTCGCCCGCCGTTGTACTTGATCTCCTCCACGGCGCCCGCGGTGCGCCCCAGAATGAAACGCACGCCCCGCGCCTGTGCGGCCTTGTGCACCGCCCTCAGCGCGTCCGCAGAGTGCGTGTACCCGTCGTAACGGTTCAGGTAGCCCTTCCACCCGTCCAGAGACCCCTCAAGCTGCCAAGTCGCGTCCTGGATGTCCCTCCGCGAGTCGAGCGGCGTGACGAACCGCTTCAGCACTGGGTTCCTCTCTGCGGCCGCGCGGAAGCGGTTCAGCGTGTCGACCGCCCTCTGCTCCGCCTTGCCTGAGGCGCAGTGCAGGAAGCCGACCCTGTGGAAGTATGGCGCGAACAGGGGCTTTTTCCAGGCCTCTGCGGCTTGCTGGGTGGTGAGATATGGTTAGCACAGATATTTCGGGCCGAGTTTCAAGGGGCTGGGATGCTGTGTCTAAGAAGCAAGTCACTCACCATGGTCAAGTCGGTATACCATGGGTCCTCATATTCAGCACGCATGATCTTGTTCAGATCGTTGGCGGCCGAGTATCTTGACGGTACCTCATCGTCCTGCTCAAGAACCGTGATGTTGGTGTAGCCATCCTGGGAAAGATGTAGGGCTGTTGACAGGCCAAAAGCACCGGCCCCAACGATGAGGATGTGATCTTGCTTCGAAACGCCCATGTTCAGATGTTTGTTGTTGTGTATGTTCTTGGGGGTGTGTAGTTATGTGAAGGTAGTTTTTACAGAACATTCGAAATGCAAATAATTTATCTATTAGCCCTATGTCGGCCGTGCAAGAGACGGTGGAAGAATCTATGAGTGAAGTCAAGACCGGAGCCTTAGTTCCTGGAGGTGAAGCACGCTGGGTAATACTAAAGTAACCCGACGATGTGAATTCATGCCGATTCGTTGTAGATAACAACTTCATCCCCGTCGTCTGTTACCATCGTCAACACATGATCGCGGGCCGCTCTGCCGTGGCCGGAGACCGGTGGAAGCCGCTTCCCCGTTCCCCACCCCTGCGGTCGGATGGGTTGGCCTAGTTGATAGCCGCCTCGGGAGGGCTTCCGAAATGCGATAAAGCGAGTAAGCGTTATCGGCCCGCGACTAACCACGAGCGAGGAAATGTCCACAGCAACTCTAATACGGAGTTATCCGTGATAGACTGTGGCAACAGTGAACATGTGATGCTTTCTCCGGAAGTAAGTAACGCTGGCTATGGGTAGTCTTCTTCGTCTCGGTCCTCTGCGGTAAGCACCAAGAAGCTGCAGCTTGTATGTGAGCTCCAGCTTTCCTCCGCAGCATGGAAGAAGACCCGAAGCAGAGTCACTCGGGAGGCCATGGCGAGATCTGCTTCCGTCGTCACCTAGTGGCGGACACAACAGCGGCGGTAACATCAGCAGCAATCATAGCCCCCATCATCACAGCCACGGACAGGTCAGCCAAAGTAAAAATCGGTGTGCAACACAAACGCGTATGCTGACGCTCTCGACAGGTCTGTGGTTGAGAGTGTATCAACATCAAGTCCACTGCTCAGGACTCTGGCAAAGAATCTGCTCTGCCCGTTCACACACCCGCGGAAGTTCTTCGCGACCAAGCCCGTCTTCGTGGTGTGGACTCTGTACGCAGCCACGTACCTCACGGCCAACGTGACAGAGACGGCGTGCGACAAGTACTTCTCCGTCGAGAAGGCTCTGACAGGGACCATCGTCTCCACGGCCGTGTTCATAATCAACACGCCCCTCGGCGTCTGGAAGGACGTCCGCTTCTCACAGCTCTTCAGCGCGCCCCAGGAGCCCGAGCCAAAGGCGGCCAGGATCTCGCGCGCCGCAGCGTCGGCGCAGACGGGGGCTGGGAGCCCCAAGACAATCTCGCCCCAGCCTGCCGTGCCGAGGAAGATGCCGCCCTCGGCCACGGCGGCCTTCCTCATGCGTGACATCATCACCGTCTTTGGCACCTTCGCCATCGCGCCCCAGGTGTCGGCAATCATCCCGGACTCACTGGCCAAGACCGCGCAGGCCAAGGCCTCGGCCTCCCAGCTGCTCGTCCCCGCCTTGACGCAGGTCGTGGCCACGCCCGTGCACCTTCTCGCACTGGACATCTACGGCCGTCCGGGGCGCCTCGGATTTGTGAGTCGTGCTAACAAGTCGCGGGAGAAACTCGCCTCAACCACGGTGATGCGCGCGTTCCGGCTTGTCCCGGCATTTGGGTTTGGGGTCATCTTTAACAACTACGTGCGCTCCTCTATTAATGCTGGTGGTGCTCGGGGTGGAAAGGGACAATGATGGGTGGGCGCAATTCACCGTTATCTGGCTTGTCCAGGAGATTCAGGGGCGGCGGATGTTGACTAGATATAAGCCGGCTCCAGAGCCTTGGCATGTCTTTCTTTTATGACATAGCCAGGTCATATAATTTGGTTATTGGTCGCCAATTGCATGACAGCCTTTTCATGTATTCACAAGGCGAAGTTGGAGGGTAGACGGGTTGCAATTAAGGGGTCTTGTGCATTGGATGACCTGGGTATAGCAGCAAACATAGATGATAGATGATTGGGGAATGCTACGACACTGGTAGATCATACGACTCAAGATTGGTTTAGTCTCTCATCATCTGGAATGCGGTATCGGCCTTTACGGCCTGGCCATGTTCTCAGATGCTCTTTTGTCTTATAGTGCAAGCAAATTCCTGCAAGATTTGGTAATTGCATGCTTCCAATATGCTGAACACAGGGGTATGATGACACTACTATCTCCAAACCCGTTACATGGATAGACCAGTACTGTCAGATGAATAACCGGAGCTGTATTAATGCTACGCTGATGTTTATAAATGGTGTGGAAGACTACGTTCCTGTTGCACATGTGGAAGATTGGGGTACTGAGGTATATAAGGCTTGATGTACCGTCTGGATCAAACGTTCATTCCCTTCTCAACAGCACAGGGGTTTGATGCTCCCATGACACCGACTCATTTCACCGTGAACATTTACATGAAAACAGTTGACAAGTGTGTGATGAATCATATTTGATGCTCGCTAACCTGGTACCAGTCGAACTCATTCTATAATATTCACTTGCTTTTGTTCACCACATGCTCTCACATGATCACCTTTCGCAAAATCAGTCTGATGCGCACGTTCCAGACTATTTCATACGACAAAATCATACATCAATTCGTGCCTATGGCTACTCATTACTAGGGTACTTGAACCCAGTCTGCGGGAAGAACTCCTCCTTGATCAGACGCGGGCTGGTGAACCGCATCATAGGGTTCGAGCTGCCAGCCTTGTCGTTGGTTCCACTGGCCCTGCCGCCACCGAAAGACTGCTGGCCAATGAGGGCCGCAGTGGTCTTGCAGTCTGTGAGGTGCGTCTTGTTAGCAAACGAATTGGGTTTTCTCAGGGGCGGAAACATCATTAGTGGATTATTCGACTTACTCAGATACAGGTTGCCGGCTGAGTACCGCAGGGTGTCCTCCGCCTCCCTGAGGGCGCCGCGGTCGTTGGCGAACACGGCACCAGTCAGCGCAAAGCCGCCGCCGCTCTCGTCGACCTGCTTCAGGATGGAGCTCCACTTGTCGTCGGGGTAGACGTGAATGGCCAGCACAGGGCCGAATATCTCCTCGTCGAACAGCCGGTGCGTTGGCGAGTCCGCGAGGTAGATGGTGGGCTCGACGTAGTAGCCCTCCGAGTCGTCGTACTTGCCACCCGCCAGGAGCTTGAGCGAGGGGTCCTTGTTGCTGGCGTCAATAATGCCCTTGATCTTGTCGAATGACCGGCGGTGGATGACGGGGCCCATGTAGGCGGACGGGTCCTTGTCGGGGCTGCCGATGGTGATCTCCTTGACCTTGGACTGAATTCCCTCGAGGAACTCCTTGGACCTTGACTGAGGAAGGTAGAGACGGGAGGTGGCCGAGCACTTCTGGCCTTGGTATTCGAAGGAGCCGCGGATGGTGTGGTAGACGGCGCTGGTAATGTCGGCTGACGGGTGGATAAGGGTGAAGTTCTTGCCGCTTGTCTCACCGACGACACGGGGGAAATCCCGGTACGTCCTCTTGCCGATGCCCTCGCCGATCTTAGCATAGATGGAGCGGAAGACATCCGAGGAGCCGACAAAATTCAGGCCGGAGAACTCTCGGTGGGAAAGTACGTTGGATGTTATCTCCTCAGCATCGCCAGGGACGAACTGGATCACATCTGGGGGCAAGCCGGCCTCCAACAGGATCTTGTAGACAATAGTGCTGGCGTAGATGTTGGACGCTGAGGGCTTCCAGAGCACAACGTTGCCCATCAACGCGGGACCTGAGATCAAGTTTCCACCGATAGCGGTAAAATTGAAAGGTGAGATGGCATAGACAAAGCCCTCCAGTGGTCGGTAGTCCAGCCGAGTCCACATGCCAGGGGTTCCACGGTCGTGCTGCCTCTCAAGTATCTCGGCAGCATAGTTGCAGTTGAGCCGGAAGAAGTCGGCAAGCTCAGCAGCGGCATCGACCTCTCCCTGCCAGATGTTCTTGCCCTGGCCCAGCATGGTGGCTGCGATAAGCTCATACCGGTACTTTGTGGAGACGAGCTCGGCGGCCCTCAGGAAGATAGCAGCTCGGTCGACGAAGGGCGTCTGCTCCCACGATTTCTTGACCTTCAGCGCCGACTCAATGGCGCTGGAGACCTGCTCCTTGGTCGCCAAGGGGAAGTTGGTGAATGTGGTGGCATGCTCGCTAGGCATCGGCTGGTTTTCCGATGCAGACTGTGCCTGAACTTTGCCATTGATGAAGATCTCACTTTTCAGCGGGATCTGAGACCTGAGCCTGGCCACCGTCTCCTCGAGCTTCTTGCGCTCGGGAGAACCCTTCCTGTACTCGGGCTATATAGCTGGGTCAGAACACCATCCCAGATTCTGTCTTAGGGCGAATGAAAGACTTACATTTGGCTCATTCCGTGCATCAGGAAGTCTAAATGGGACGGTTGTCTTCGCTCGGCTTGCAGCTACGCCCCGGAGGACGTTGCGCGCTGGAAGTCGTGCCAGGCGGCTTGGTGCTGTTAATCTGTTCATCTTCCACTGCGACTTGTGCCGAAAGTGAGGCCTAGTGGTGAGTGATGCTATTCCTCTGCTCGACCAGGTGGCTGTGAAAGCGGCGCTGATGTATAAGTGTGATTGATGTATTAAGAGGCGGCTTCTCAGACCGAGCTACGTCCGCCGGAGGCTTGCTTTGACTCAAGTATCTACGTCACATCCCGCAGTCGGAGACGAGCCGGCAGAGTATATCTATCTGCTATCTCGAAAATGGTGATCTTGTGGTAGTACTAAATCAATCATACGGAGTGGCGCTTTCCCGGTGATACACCCGAGCCGTGGTTTGTGCCGTTTAAACGCATTGGTTATGCAACTATCAGGTCGCCTTCATCGGCCGACCCACCGGAGGGTCACACATGTCGGACGAGGTTCCGGTCATGCATTGACACGCATTAGCGTCAAGGCACTTGGGACGGCACATCCGATACACAATGCGCTGGTTCCAACCAGAATCGAGATGCTCGGTTCTGCCGGTGAGATATCGGGATGCTGGGTTACGATGTCGGTAGATTAAGGCAGTATCACGGGTGGGAGTTTTATGTCCTGAGTAGCGAACGCCGATGAGCAAGTGGTCAATATAATCACGAGATGCCCAGGTGGATATGTCATTGGGCGCCATGCAGCTGTCCAGTCTCCCGTAGAAACCAGAACCAGTCCAGGCTATCTGTCGTGTAAGCCCATCGAAACCAAGGGAAGGAAGCAACGAATACTCGCGCTATGGTCGCAAGTGTCCCCCCCGGAGGCGTTTGGTGCCCCGCCGTCACCTTTTTCAACCCAGATACAGACGAGCTAGACTTGGAAGCACAGGCGAAATACTACTCGTACCTCTCCAAGACCGGGCTTTCTGGTCTGGTCATCCTCGGCACAAATGCGGAAGCCTTTCTGTTGACGCGCGAGGAGCGCAAGACGCTCATCGCCACCGCCCGCAAGGCGATTGGCCCTGACTTCCCCATCATGGCGGGCGTTGGGGCACACGCGACCAAGCAGGTGATCGAACACATCGATGATGCTGCACAGGCCGGCGCCAACTGCGTATTGGTGTTGCCGCCAGCCTACTTTGGCAAAGCCACAACGCCAGCAGTTATTGAGAAATTCTACGCCGACGTTTCCAAGCGCAGCAAGCTACCCATCGTCATATACAACTTCCCCGGGGTCTGCAACGGCGTCGACCTCTCGTCAGACGTTATCACCAGGCTTGCCCAGAAATACGACAACATCGTCGGGGTCAAGCTCACATGTGGATCCGTGGCTAAGATCGTCCGCCTCGCGGCTGCCCTCCCCAAAGACAAATTCGCGACCTTTGGCGGCCAGTCCGATTTCATCATAGGCGGGCTGAGCTCTGGCTCTGTGGGTTGCATCGCCGCGTTCGCAAATGTCTTCCCCAAGACGATTGTCAGGATTTACGACCTCTACCGTCAGGGGAAGTACGACGAGGCATTGAGGATCCACCAGACCTGCGCACTGGCAGAGCAGCAGATCAAGGATGGCATTGGCGCGACGAAGTACGCGGCAGCCATCCGCAGCGCAACCTACGCCGGAATCAAGGATGCGGAGAGGAAGTTACAGCCAAGGACACCATATACCCCAGTTACGGAGGCAACCAAGTCGGCGGTTCAAAAAGGGACCGAAGAGTGCGCGAGGATTGAGGAGAGCTTGCCTCTTCGTGGTTCTGGACTTTTTGGTAACGTTTTGAGTCGACTTTAGGATAATGCCTCAATGTATAGATATTATTAGTCCGTCTACTCGGGCAGTGAATAATTTTAGAAATATGCCTTCAGGATTTTTGTTTCTTTCAGCGCGGCGCGATTGTTATTTTGTTATTCGAGTAATTTGGCCCGGCTTCTGGGGCCAGAGACAAGGTTTTATTATCAAGCTTGATGTCTATGCAGATCTAATGCCTAGTGTCATTCACGTGGGGATCTTTCCCCATCAGCCTAGCAATTGTAACGGCTTCGCGAAGACCCCGGCCAACATGACCTCGAACGCCAGCTTCCTCGAGCACCATTAGCCCTCCAATTGTGCACCCCTCCGGCGAGGTACCTTGATCCCTGAGGATACTTGGGTGTATTCCGCTTTGCAAGAGGGTAGCAGTCCCAAGCATTGACTGCACCACAATGTCTGTAGCCTCTTTCCTCGGCACGCCCACAGCAACCGAAGAGTCTATCAATGCGTCGACAATGACAGCAAAGAAAGCTGGCGTGGACCCTCCAACTGCGGTGAATGCGTCCAGGAGCCGTGGAGGCAGGTGCACTGCCTTGCCTATGTGATTGAATATTGAGTCTGTGATCTGAAGGTACTCAGGAGGCAAGCTAGGATCGGGCGTCTCCACCGCAGTTATGGACTGGCCGACAGTAGCCGCGATGTTTGGTAGTGCCCGCACAACATGAGCCCTTGAATCTCCGGTGGCGGCACCGTCAGGGAGCGCAGCCTCGAGCTCCTGCCGGGTCCAGCCCGCAACGATGCTTATGAACAGCTTGCCCTTGAGAGAGATGCTCTCAAGGCCAGACTGTCCCAGAAGCTCGCGGACATCTGCGGGGTCGGCTCCCACCAGGACCACGTCAGAGTCCTTGACTGCGTTCGCATTGTCGTTCCTCGAGATCCTCAGACGGCCCTCAGGAACCCCCGCGAACTTGTCACGGAGTCGCTTCTCGGATTGCTCACTCCGGACACAGGCTGTGAGCCGGTTGATCTTGAGCGAATCTCCCCCTTTCCCAGACGCCTCAACTAGGCTTGTCAGGATGGCTGTGCCCAGGTTTCCTATGCTCCACACATTAGTATATTTCAGCCGCAGCATGTATGGGGAGGAGGGGTCAATGTACCACAGCCAAGGATGCACAGAGACGACATCTTGGAATCACGGGAGAGTAACAGCAGGCTTGGGTGACGTAAATGAGGGAAATATGAAACCAGGGTGAGACCGAGAGACAGAGAGGAGAGTGATCACGGGTCGAACATAGAATATGCTCCTGCACATCGTCGTACGCATCTTGACGTCTAAGGCCGCCGACTTTTGACCGGGACGACGCCAAGGCCTGGGGTCAGACAGAGCCGGTCCAGAATACATGCGCGAAGGCCCTATCTGCGCCGCGTTTCCCTATCTGGTAATACTCTAAACCGCGGGTGCCTTATCTTGGCGGGAAAGCCGATCTCATTACGCGCATCCGTTGCCGCTACGGAAGCCCATCCGATGCTCTTGACTTACACCCCCCACGGCAGTCGGGTTTCAGTGGGTCGCCTCCGATAAGAATGTGGTCAAGTGATGCGCATATGAGTAGTAGTTAGACAAAGCGGGCTCGGCTTGAAGCGGGCTTGTCAGGGAGATATGGTTTGTTTCATGGTGAAGTCATTTGACGATGAATGCTATGGGAACTACCAGCCTAGTAAGAAGATGACGATCCAAACTTGAGTCTCCTCCACGCCTCGGACTTGAGTGCTGTGTACTCATCAGTCGTCCTCATCACCGCATCCCGGTTCTCAACGGCTCTCCGCAGTAGATACGCCACGCACTCGCCCATGCTGCCCCACGTAGAGCACTTGTATACATCTGGGCCGGAACTGGGCCCGGTCTTCTCGGCAAGCAGCGAGAAGCTCACCTCGTCCGACATCCCGTGCAGCTGGCCGTATCCCACGGGCACGGTGGGGAGGCCCTGCCTCGTCCGCTCCTGGTGCATCTTGTGGGCCCCGAGGACGCTCTCTTTGTTGTGACTCGCCAGGAAGAGGTTCACCGAGGGGAATGGCTTGCCGCCCTCGGCTCCAAACTCGCCAATGTGCTGCTTGATCGCACCCTTGGCAATGCCGTTGTATGCATCGTCGGTGTCCTGCTTGCAGTCGTGGATCAAGGAACGGTCGTCCGAGAGAATGTAAGCGCCGCGAACCAGCTTGAGGCCAAGAGTGAAACCTTCATTGCCGGCTGCCTCGAGGTGCTGGGCGAGCACGTCCGGCGTGCGCTTCAGGTAGGCTTGGTAGGTATTGTAGACGACGGCGAAACCATCACAGTTGAACTTGCGCATGGCGTCAAGTGTGGCCGCAGCGATGCCCTTCTGGAAATGCTGTGACTCGGCGTCGACGATGACTCTGATTGAACGTGCCTTGCTCTTGGAGCAGATCTCGTCCAGGGCATCGGTAAACTGTTGTGGTGCTGGCTGACCGGTGGCGAAGGCTTCTGTGACACTGGGGCCCGCTCCGCTCAATCTGAGGTGTGGAGTTAGTCAATGATATTTGACGGTAGTAGATATACGTGAATCGACCCAGGAGAAGATACCACAAAGAAGCTGTCTGGCGCGGTCCAGGGACTCAGAAAGAACAGAACAGAACAACTTACTTGAGTGCAAGATAGTCCCCGTCCTCGATCAGATTTATGGTCTCGAGCGTACCATTCCTCCACTCGTCGATGTGTTTGCAGAATACAGTAGATTGGGCCACATCCTTAGGCTCTGAAACGCCTTGGATGCCTGACCTGTCAGACTTGTGGTCGAAGACTGTCTCGCGAGCATATGTAAGAATGACACCGCGGAACCCGAGATCCTTCAGACGGCGGACACATTGTCTGGTCTCCCATGGTGTCTCGCCGGCACAGAACTGGTTGTAGAATGTTCTCTTGAGTATTCCATGGATTAAAGGATTCTTGTCGACATTGAGGAGATACCCTCTTCCCGGTTGTGAGAGGAAAGAGAGTATCTTGAGGCAGGGTATGAGGAGTGCTTTCTTGGATGAGACCCCAGCTATGAATAGGGACCTCAGTAGGTTGCCATTGGGCAAGGCCGCTAGAGGCGGACGACTAGAGACCGGTGGGGGAGCGACCAGAGAAGCTGATCGTAAAGATCCAAAGAAGCGGTTGACTTTTTTCATAGCAATGTCTATGTCGGTTTCGAAGCGTAGACTCGTCTCCTCAGCAAAGCAGGTGAATCAACAGCAGAGAAGATGTCCGTCATGACCATCCAGCTGTTGAGGACAACACGGGGACGACGAACACAACTTAATACCTTCTAGTTTGTGTTACGCTCTGGTTTCGGATGGGAGACGGTAGCAGTGATCCGTCTTGCTCTAACACGCCATTGGTCAATGATGCCGATATCGTCAAGCGCCCGGTCCCAGAAGCGATGATAACCATCACCTGGACAGCTTCCGGCACCGCGTCACATGCGCAAAGCCCGTTCACGGCCCTGGCCACGTCTATCTTGCATGATCGTGATGGCACCGCAGATACCAGTCCAGTCCCAGGCATGCACGTTGCACCTATCAGGTCTCTAAGTTTCCCCCTCGCCTCCTTCGCCTATCACGGACGTTACCGTCGGGTGGCGATAAGGCTGATTATATAAGTGGCCAACGGGAGGCCATCCGATCACACCTAAGATATAAGGAGCATGCGGCAGCCTGCGGCAGCCTGCGTCAAGTTGGCCTATCCCTGCTTACCCCAGATTCCATAGGATTGGGTCTGGGGTAGACTAGACAGTCAGGGCGAGAACTGCGGCTCAGCCGATACACAATGTCGGGCTCATTTCCGTTCCCCCGGGTGCTTAGATTGGCCGAGCCAAGGTAGCATTCTAGACTCCCCTATTTAATCCATTTTTTTTAATTCTCAGTTACACAATCTTTCTCGTATTGTACCCGCATTTTCTCCCCATTGATTTTGAAGCCCAGTTTTTCTGACCTCCATGGTCATACACAAGAGTTAGCCGCCCCCGTTACACCGCCTCCATGTCTACCGAAAAGAACAGCTCAGACGTAGGAGTGGGGATGGACTCCGACAGGAAGAGCGAAGACAATGGGAAGAGCCTAGGCCTGGTCCAGACGCACGGAAGCGTGCACATGGGCAATGTCGTCAGTACCGATCCGGACCAGCTCAAGCGACATCTGGGGAACCGACAGATCCAACTGATTGCCATTGGTGGCTCGATTGGAACGGCAACCTTCGTCAGCATCTCGACCGGCCTTGCTGCCGGAGGCCCTGGCAGCCTCTTCCTCGCCTACACCTTCTACGCCTGTATTATGGGTCTCGTGAACAATTGCATGGCTGAGATGGCCACTTTCCAACCAGTCACGGGTGCTTTCATCCGCATGGCAGGCAAATGGGTGGATGAATCCTTTGGCTTCCTTGCCGGCTGGAACTTCTACATCTACGAAGCCATTCTCATCCCTTTCGAACTCTCGGCACTGACCCTCGTCCTGTCGTTCTGGCGTGATGATATACCGGTGGCTGCTGTGATTTCCGTTGCCATTGTGCTATATTTGTCAGTCTGCTCCACAAGCTGCGGGCCTCAGTGAAGGCTTTACTAACCCCACACAGCACAATAAATGTCTTCGCAGTTGAATGGTACGGGGAGTGTGAGTTCTGGCTAGCCACAGGCAAGATCGCCTTGCTTGCGATGGTCTTCTGCTTCACCTTCATCACCATGGTTGGCGGCAATCCAAAGCATGACGCGTACGGCTTCAGATACTGGCAAAACCCTGGCGCCTTCGCCGAGCACATCACGACTGGTGACTTGGGCCGCTTCCAAGGCTTCTTGGGTTCCTTGTGGAGCGCCGTCTTCACAATTGTGGGACCGGAATATGTTGCCATGGTTGCCGGTGAAACAACGCTGCCCCGACGACACCTGAAGGCCGCCTTCAAGACGGCATATATCCGATTCGGACTGTTCTTCATTGGTAGTGCTCTGTGTGTCGGAATCGTGATCGCGTACAACGACCCAACCCTGGTTTCCATTCTCTCAGGTTCCGGCGAAGGTGCCGGAACCGCTGCCGCATCGCCGTATGTTATCGCGATGAACAACCTCGGCATCGGCGTTTTCCCTCACATCACCAACGCCCTCCTTGTGACCAGCATTTTCTCGGCTGGAAATGCTTACACCTACTGCGGCGCCCGGAGTCTTTACGGTCTGGCCCTTGACGGACAGGCACCCAAGTTTCTCACCAAGACCACCAAGGCTGGTGCTCCTGTCTACGCCCTGGGAATCACCATGATCTTCCCCTGCCTGGCGTTCCTCAACTTGTCTAGCAGCACTTCCCAGGTTCTCAGCTGGTTCGTGAATCTCGTCACTGGAGCTCAGGTCATCAACTACATCACTATCTGTACAACGTACCTTTTCTTCTACAAGGCTTGCAAGGTGCAAGGGCTCGATCGGTCAAAACTGCCCTATTATGGGAGGTTCCAGCCTTGGTGTGGCTACATTGGTTTGGTCACCATGATTACCATCGTGTTTGTGTATGGTTACAGCGTGTTCCTCCCCGGCCGCTGGGACGTGAAGGACTTCTTCACCTATTACACCATGGTTTTGATTGCACCACTCCTCTACTTCGGATGGAAGTTGACGCATCGTACCAAGATCATCAGGCCTGAAGAAGCAGATCTCGTTTGGGTTGCGCCAGCCATCGACGCATATGAGGCTGCCTACGAGGAGGACTCTCCTGGCTTCTGGATTGAGATTGCACAGCTTTTTGGTTTCTACAGGAAGTCGAAGAGAAGCAAAGGGCAAGCCTAGATGAGCGCATATGCTGACCATGATGTAGTATCGGGGCCGGGCAGTAGATAAAACACAAGGTGTCCATAGTGTTTGTGATCAGTAGGATTATGTGAAGACAGTAGGGGCGTAAATACATCAATCGTTGTGTGACGCAGTATCAGCTGCTTCTGCGCCTTCAAAATCTAGTATCCGGTTCGAGCTGTGATCGCTACTATTTAGACTGCAACAATGCCACACCGTCACTGGTACGAGAGAAGCAAAACCCGCGAGAACAGTTTCCGATTCTTATTTTTTTGCCTTATTCAAGAGTCGCACGAGTTGCAACCGAGATCTCAGCATCCGACAAAACTTGGGGGGCTCTCCTATAGTGAGATCTCCACAGATCATCTCACGGGTTGAAGGAGTGATGCGACAGGTTCACAGCTACCTACGGGACTGCGAACGCCGGGATGGAGAGGACATTGGAAATGGACAAAGCAGGAATGTGTCAAAGGCGGGCACGTGTGCTCATGAATGACGAATCGTGTCACTAGACGGCTCGCCCTGTTCTGGGCATTTTACAAACTTTTGTTGCGAAGGTTGACCAAGCACGGTGGTAAGTCTATGTGAGCAATTTCAGGAGATCAGACATTCGACCCGCTCCCAGGCACTCTGAAGGCCCAAAAATGCCTAAGTATAATTGAGGTGGGCTTCCTCCTTTGGGGCAAATCCCCTCGAATACCTGAGCCGTCGGGCAATATCAGGCCCAAGGTGGATCTGGTGCAAGGATATGCCCATTCAATCACGAAGTGGCTTGCTAGCTCTTCCTAGGGTGTTTTTTTCTTGCAAGTCTAGCAGTGGCGAACGAGGCCGGATGGAGTCAAACCTGAGACGCGATGTACCTGCATCGCGCTTGCATTCCGTGTCGTTCCGATTGTTTATCTGGGGAATCTGGACCTGATCAAGTACTAGTCTTGCACAACCTGGTTACACCTATAATGTGCAATGTATATTCTTTCACATTCACTTTTTGCACACCACACCACTTTCCCCTCCCATTGGCATCTCGTAGACCAGAAGCCCATCGACGTAATTCGATTACTGTGCAGGTCTTGGTGTCTGCAATCAGCTGCCTTGCAGGTAAGAAATGCGATTATGCACGGCACCATGACGACAAACCACCGCCCGCCGAGAATTTGATTTGGACCGGGTTGTATTGTGGGGGACAAGCAATTGTGCAAGACTGTTAGCGGCTTGAGAAAGTTCTTCTCCCGGTCTTATCGTGCTTGACAAGCTAAGCATCGCACCAAATTAGTGAAGCCATGGAATGAGGCTTTTTCACACGAACTTGTGGTGGTCTGGCTGAGCCTCGAACCAGGTTGCTCCGGGAGTTTCTCGCCCTCGTCGCGCCCCAAGACATCGGGCCGTTGACCAGGTCACGAGGGTTTAGCAAGGCCTCAACAAGCTTGTGATATCTGCCGGCTCTTGGTATGATCGGATCAGCGTATCACGGGTGGGTGGCGTTCCTGGGCGAGGTGAATGAGGGTGCGGTCGAATGGAGTATGTTGGTTCCAAGGCCACTATCGCGAGGGACAAGTCGCCAAGGGGGCCTTGGCTCTTGGAACATAAATCCTTCAGACATGTCTCGACTCGTGACGCTTGGTCGTCCCCCATCGGAGCCACCTTGGACTCGGAGATTACTGCATCTATAAGTCTCTAACGAAAAGGCTTTCTTTGCCGTATGCCTGTCCAGAAAAGTATGCCTGCGCCTTGAGATTTTCGAAATTTTGCGGTACTCCGCAGTCAAGGCCTCGTGTAAACAAAGTTTCCCGGTCAACTTGGCGTTCCTGGCCCCAACGTTCCATTTGAACAGGGGCCTGGTCCTCAGCCAGTGTGGCTATCTTAGTGATTGATGGTGTGCAGGAGCCAAGGTTATTAAAGTGTTCTTCCCCAGACTTTTGAAGGAGGCAACCGGAAGCTAGAGGGGGAATCGGATAGATCACCTCCAAGGCTCTAGCTCCCCCGGATTTCAAACATCAGCCCTTGCGCTTAGCGTCGTGGCACCCCAGATGAGCCAACGTGTCGGTCCACTCTCGTCGAATAGACTCTGCTCGGATCGTGGTGTATGGGCCCCCTGACGCTTGGCCTGAGGGGTTGTACGCTCAAGATGTAGAGTGCCCAGATGGCGGAAGACACTCATGAATGACACAAACATTCGCGGGGTGGCTGACCGCCTGGACAAGGACGTTGGTGGATGCGCACCGAAGCTGCATGGCCGTTGTGCAATTAATATAAAGCTGAGTGATATTCCTGGACAAAGCAGATGTCGGGGTAGCAAGCCTCCTACCCTACCCGGATTCTCTTGCCCTACCTTGTCCTACATTTCTCCAAGCAGACATGTCCACACCCGTGACCAAGAATGATTCGGGCAGTGAGAAGCCTGACGTCGTCCATCAGGACGACGCGCTCTTCCGGACTGCCAGTGAAGCTGGGCCGGAAAAGCCAGTCCCTCGCATAGGCAAGGTCGATTATTCTGGAGCGTATGAGAAAACTGACCCAAAAGAAATCGCGTTGGTGAAGAAACTGGACAAATGGATTATGCCCATGCTTTGGTGTAAGTACTCTAAAAGACCGAGTAGTTCAACTGGAGAAGGGACCAGCTTACTCAGACGCGCTTAGCAATGTACTGGCTCAACTATCTTGACCGGAATGCTATCGCTCTGGCTCGCTTGAACGACCTTGAGGAAGACCTAAACCTTTCGAGTACACAATATCAGACTTGCGTGAGCATTCTGTTCGTTGGCTACATCTTGGGGCAGATCCCATCCAACATGTTCATCAATCGAACCCGGCCAAGCCGTTACATGGTGAGTCGAAAGTCGTCGACGCATGGGTCACAGTAGCTGACTGTCCTCCCTGAATAGGGAATCATGATGATGTTGTGGGCAACCGTTAGTGCGCTCACTGCTTTGTCCAAGGACTTCACCGGCCTCCTTCTCACGCGCTTCTTCCTGGGTGTCACCGAAGCCCCTTATTACCCAGGCGCTGTATATATTCTTTCGGTGTTCTACAACAGGAAAGAGATCGCCACCCGCATCGCTATTCTCTATACGGGTAATGTCCTTGCTACGGCGTTTGCGGGTCTAATCGCTGCCGGTGTCTTCCATGGAATGGACAATGCCATGGGGCTCGCTGGCTGGCAATGGCTATTTATCCTGCAAGGCGCGGTAACTTTCGTCATGTGAGCTTACACTACTTCCGAGGCTCGCATTCACATCACCTGTCTTTACAGTTTAATTTACTAACATTACTGTGCCATCAGTGCTCTCGTCGGTTATTTCGTTCTGCCAGATTTCCCGCTCACGACGAAGTGGTTGACTCCCGAGGAGCGCCAATTGGCCTACAGCCGTATGGAATTGGACACAGTCCAGAACAAGGGTGAGACCGGTACGCTGGCTGGTCTCAAGCAAGCAGCTCGCGATCCGCTGGTTTGGGTATTCGCAGCGATGGCGCATATGCACCTTGCAGCCAACGGTTTCAAGAATTTCGTAAGTTGAATTCTGCCCGGAAAAGGCCTGATCCTGGTCACTGACCTCTTTTGGCACATAGTTTCCGACAGTCGTGGAGACGCTCGGCCTCGGCGAAAGTAACTCTTGTTCTTACTTGCCCGCCTTACCTGATCGCCGGCGCGGTCACAATCCTGCTCTCTTGGTCGTCTGGCCGCTACAACGAGCGCACCTGGCATATCACCGTTTCAAAGTGTGTGGCTATCGTCGGGTTTGTCGCCGCGGCTGCTACGCTCAACATGGCAGGCCGTTATGTGGCCATGGTTATATTCACTATTGGAACTTATGGAGTCAACAGTCTCATCCTTGGCTGGTGCGGCAGTGTTTGTGGACGTAAGTGTCCTTCGGTCATATTTGAGTGACCTTTCCACCCCTCTCGACTCCCTTGTGTTCTTTCCTGTTGGGACCACATATTACAGGCAGCAATATTGCAAATCGTGGAACATGTCGTATGGCATATGCTGACTTCCTGTATAGAAACAAAAGAGAAGAAGAGCGCATCAATTGCGATTGTGACTACGATCATGAACGCAAGCTTCATTTGGACTCCCTACTTGTGGCCTAAAAGCGACGAGCCCCGATATGCTATTGCCATGGGGGCCAGCGCAGGCTTCAGTTTGGCCACCTTCCTCCTGGCTTGGTTGGCCAAATTCATGCTAGTGCGAAGAAACAACAAGCTTCGTCAGTCAAGCAACGAGACAACTACCTTTTATGTATACTGAGGTTCTGTTGCCCAATATTTTGGGGGGGGGGGGGGGGGGCAGATGTCAAGAGAACGCCGGCTACGGTCATAACTCGAAGGAGTTGGTGTTAGCCACATAGATAGCAGTGCCGAGGAAGATTCAAAGAGAGCTCCAGGGTCAAAATGGCCCGGAGCACCTTGGTTCAACACATCATAGATTTATTCTCATTTTGCAATAGGAACTAGCAACGTGTACTTGATGAAGATAACAGGATTCAAAGGTACTAACCCAATTGCTCTTCATAATATTGGCAAGATCAATGGCAGAACCCACATTGGCAACAACCCGTTCCAATTTCTACTCCTACAACCTTCAAATACAGGTCTGGCCCAAGCATTAACACCTAGCTTCCAAAGCCCTTGTTGTGCCTTGTACAGTGGCTGAGAACCAGATGGCCGGCCCTGCAATTGTGAGTCACATGGTCTTGAGTAATGTAAGTCAATCCTATGGAAAAAGCTCCAAAGTTTGACACTAAAGGGTGCGTTGGTCAGTCTCTGTCGGGCTTGACTTGTTAGCCTGGCTCCTAGGCGCCCACTAATGGTAATTTGGTCTAAATTGTCATTACCTAGATATACAAATGCAAAGAATCCAGGCGTAATATAAAGTACACTTTTTGGAAGGAAACATATTAATCAGAACACAACCTTCTGTCTCTTCACACTTCAGACTCAACCTCTTTCAACTCAAGCAATAATCATCGCATTGTGCCTCGGTCTCACAGAGTTGTGACATTTCGCATTCCACAAGATAACAGGATATATCAGCAATAATTTCCATCCACAATGCAGTCCATCGGACTCTTTCTCCGCCGTGTCTTTTCCGGCCACTCGGCCACAGGCAGAACATGGATGTTGGTCCGGCCCCGAGGCTTCACTCAACCTACCAAACCATCGAACAGCACCTCGCAAGTCCCGAACATCCATACATTCGAGTTCAGTGAAGAGAAGATCGATCCCGCCGATAAGGACACTTGGTCGCGAGGACCAGATCTGCTCTGGTTGCACAACACCCAAGACAAACAAAGGAAGATGCTGAAGGCCAAGTTCGAGAAGAATTTCCCTGCTATGGGGACATACAGGCAATACATTGACCTTCCTGAGGGTCAAGTACACATTGCAAGGTACTTCCCTTAGGCCCCTAAGGGTGGTTCCTTCAGGTTCGACGTTATTTCAGTCCTGGTCAGGTGGCAGAGATATCCCTATCATTATGCGACGACATTTACTACGTTAAATCGAGTTGTCTGCCATCTGTTGTTTTCGAGTTGATGCCACGAAGGTATGGAGAGCAAGGATAGCCAGTGGGTCCACTTTACGGTCGGAGGATGAAAAGACTGTTTGCAACCGAATTGTCAAGAGTGAACGAAGTTGGGTTACGATTCGAATGACGTGGTGCGCTCGCTGCTCACCTCCATGGTGGGCGCAATATCATTTTACGGCCTTTGTTGTGGGGCGGCATTTGATATAATCTACCTAGGTAGATAGACAACAAGCCGTCGGATTCTGGGGCCGCAGTATACAACCTGTAGACATGCCAGTTCAACCCGACGTCAGAAGCCGGAATTGTCAAGTGCTTTAACTGAATTCGAAACAAGATTGAGACCTCGTTCCCGCCCCTTGCTCATGTTCGGAAACAAATCAGATCAGTCGTTGATTTCCGGCGTGTTGTAAGGGGCGAGTCATTGGGTGTTGAGAGCGTTTCAAATCCTTCGCTGCTGTTGTGTGCAGCATTTCCGAGGGTTCAGCAGTCCACGACGTGTCCGGTTGCAGACCAATGTCATGGCGAGTGTTGCTCTCCTATCAGGACGAAGGAAAGATAAATGAGCCCGCTCTTTTTACTGCGACCGAGAAATACCCTTGACCACCTCTACCGGCATGTCATCCAATTTGGACGGACGCCATGCCCCATTGGTGGCCCCTGTCCTTTCCGTTCAGTGGGCAATGGGGAGTTCGTGCGCCGTGCATGGCGTGGTGAGGTCCAGGAAACAGGGATGACCGGAGTAGACAATGAGAGTCATTACACCTCCACTTGAAGACCGCGTATCGAGAGGGGAGCCGGGCTGACCATATGTATATTAATCTACAAAAGGTCATTTGGTTGTGATCAACCAGTCCGAGACCTCAAGAATTTCGGCAGCCTGTTTTGCCAAAAGTTGCAAGATCTTGAGATTGATTCGAATTGCGAGGGGAATTCCCGGGATTACGGGACGGGAGCGGGTTGCAGAACATGGAATGCCTGGCAAGCGAGAGCCATATTTTCCTCGCAGATTGCGCCGCCGTTTTCGCGGAGATGGGCACCTCTGGCGATCAAGACCGTTCGGGGTGCCGAGAGAAGCGCGTCTGTGTGTAATCCGTACACTGTACAGCACACAGATGTGGTTCACCAACCATCATGGCAGCGTGCCAACGCTACACCCGCGCCACGCCACGCCACGCCCGTGCCCGTGCCCGTGCCGTCCCGTGTCTTCAACGTTAGGTACCGACGGGCTGTCAAAGTTGGCGCGTTCATGCGGCTCAAGCCACTAACTGGAGGCTGGCAGGCTGGAGGCTTCTCGGAAGCTTCCATCGGCAATGGGGTCGCCCCTGAGATGGATGGGCGGCCGGGATCGACCAGATCGCCCAACGGTTGTGCCCTACACTGGCACAGTCCACCACCACACGGAACAGCCCGCGTTGGAGGAGTGCAGGAGCTCTCCATGGAAAGCATGGAAACCTTCTTTGCCCGGTGCCCCGGGTGCTCGGCGATGGTGCCACCAGGAGACGACGGGCGCTGGGAGGGACACGCGTGCCTCTCCCGCAGGCTGGGACCGTTGGTCGGACGCACAGCAAGCAATCATGCTGCAGGCCGTTCCCGCAATAAAAAGACTGGTCCCAGCAAGTCGGGATCCTTGGGCCCATCGATCCTGCCATCCTGGCCACCCTGGGCTGTCGTGGACTCGTGGGCGCCGCGCTTGCAGGCCCAATGCCGAAGCGAGTCGACGATATGGCGAGCGCTGCCCCTGAGATGGGGACTGTCCAAGACAAATAGGCTCCATAGTCCGCCAGCGAATGCAACATCGGTTTCTTGCTGGAGCGTAAGAGGAGCGTGAGATGGGGAGCACAACGGGCGACAGTGGACCCCGGGCGACGACATGACACCAGCCCGCGGTCGCGGCATGAGGCGGATGCTTTCCGACGGCTCATGCTGGGTGGACGTGACTGGTCCTGAACTCTATCGGTGGGGTGTTGGCAATTACTCGCGGACGCCGTCCCCTTGATTTTCTGTCAGCGGGGCTGTGTCCGAAACCAGCAACGACCGCCCTTCGACCCCCGTTTTTGGCTCGTTTACGGCGGTGATGGGGACGCTCTGCCCTGGCCGCGAAGTTAACAAATAAGAATCTGCCGCTCACCTTGCGCGACCACGCCAGAACAGGCCAGACACGACAGCGTTCTTGCATCCCCAGCCGGTCAAGTGATCAACACCTCCCTCGTCGACGTGAAACAGCCGAGACCGGTGTGCATCCATCGCTGCCAGCACGACAGAATCCCAGCCCGGATCAACTGAACTCAGTTGTTCTCTACCGTAGCTGTTCACCTCCTGTCAAGTCACCCGGCAACACACCCCCATCAGGCTCACTCACTCACTCACCCACTCACTCACATTCACACTCAAAACGCCCACGCCTCTCCCCCTGAGTGTTCCCGACGGTAAAAAGGAAAGAAAAAAAAACCCCCCCAAAAAAATGTCAACCACATCGGAGCGAGAGCCTTTTGTGGAGGCCCGCTTCCTCGAGGACCTCGAGAAGGGCTCGGAACTGCTGGAGGGGCCATTCGACCCGAAGGTCATGAAGGAGGTAATCAACGCCCACCGCGAGCTCATTGACGACGCCGCCATACAAATACGCGGCACCAGCAACCCGGGCCATCCCATCTCGTTCCGGGTCTTCATGGCCACACCCGCCGACACGCTGCAAATCGCCGAGGACCAGGGATGGTTGCATCCCGACAACCCCGTCCTCAACCTCGCCAGGGCAGTGCGGACCCAGTGCAAAGGCGCCATCGAGCAGCCAGAGTTCACAGCCGATAAGGGGTGCGACGCCCTGCTCATGTACCTGAACGGCCTGCGGGAACTCGACTTCGTCCTCGCCACGCCGGGCATGCCCGAGGGCATCAAGGCCAACAGGCAAAAATTCCTCGACATCGACCTCCAACAGATCGTGGTCGTCCACTTCGATTACCCACAGGAGCTGATATCCTTCTATTTCCTTGCCCAGGGTCCTCTGTCCAAGGCCCAACTGGATAAGGCCGTCGCCCTGACCGGCGCACCACCACCGTCGCAAGAGGTCTATACCGATATCGTCGGCGTGCTGCTGGATTCCTCATACTATCTCACCGTCGTCATGGACTACCACACCGGCAAGATCGTCAAGATCGAGCTGCACCTGTTCTTCCCCGTCAAGCTGCCCCCGGACATGAACATCCCGAACGTCGGGGAGCGACTGGAAAGCTTCTGGGACATCCCCACCTATGAGTCCGAGGAGATGGATGTGCTTTCATATTGTTTCGGCGAAACGCGTACGGGCGACATCTTGGCACTAAGGGGTTACTGCGGAGGCTTCAGAGAGTTGATGAGATCCTGGGGTATCATCGGCGCGTGATTTTTTTTTTGGCCGCAAATCGAAACGAAACAGGACGCAGGAGCCGACAAGACAACAAGGGCCCCTGAAATGCTTTGGTCATAAGAGAGGAGCCATTGATATAGCATAGAAGCGATTGATACCCAAAAGACCAGCGTGCCTTGGTACTTACTGTAATGAACAGTATAGGTTTTGGTTTTTTCAGAACTGTCCGGACGCCCTCATACCATCGGGCAACGATATTCAAACCGGTACGGTCTTTTTTGGGAACGGGCAGACAAGCCCGAAGGGCATCTGGTCTTCGGAAGACGGGTTGTGGGACTGCACATCTGGCAGGAGCGCCGAGTCCCGAGGTAGCAAACGGGGAAATCTAGCCAGGAACATATTCGCCTGATGACTTTCCGGTGACCTTGGCTCGGACATCTTCATGTCGGTGCTCTGAACGAGGACTTCATCTGGTTCGGGCTCCCAGTAATAATGCTGGCAAAGAGTGTCTAGGTAGGAAGGAGGAGGCCTATGGGCAGAGAACAATGGGGGTATTGGGAAACTTGGGGTCTATGGGGTAATTATATGACTCTAGGCCTCAAAGAACATTATAGAGGAATGCTAAGCACTCTACGAAAAACCGCCTAAAACGAGAACCATTGCTGTGAAGTCAGCCGCTTCTCAGACAGGCTAAGTGAGCACAGCTTACAAACCCAAGCTATGCGAATGATATCATTAATAGAATGTGTCACAATAAGATCTCATTATAACCAAGCTCCTCTTCCCGCAACATTGGGATTGGGTCGGATGGTCGGCCCAAGCCGCGTGAGAATTTAGCAGATCAGGCTTAGACCGAGACCGGGAACACAACGCGCCCTTCGGTGACCCCTCTCTCGAAAGCTCATCACTGGTTCCACAATATTAAGTTACGAATGGCCTATGTCGCCGGGTTTTAGCTTGAGAAATTGCTATTATCATATTCTACTCAGCTCATTCCTTGTTTCACAATAGCCAACATGCCGGTACACAGCATCGCTGAATTCAAAATTGATGTTTGGGGTTTGTCGTTGCCTCCCACTTCTCTGCGCAGGAGATATAGGCTAAAAGTCTATGCACAGTGAGAGAATATGGGGTAAGATCCCTTGAGGCGCACTCGTATCGATATCCATGATCTGACACTATGGCAGCCTGTGGCGACGCATCAACTCCAAGGTCGGATCCGAATCCCCAAAAATTATCTTTGCGACTTATCTAAACATTGACTCAGGATCGTACGCGACGGCTGTCTCCCTCAAAGACTTACAAGAGCTCCATCCAACCAAGATAAGCCCGGTTGATCCGGAGCTGAAGCTAACATATGGCCAAACCATGGGTAGTGCGGACCTGCGCAAGCGGATCGCAAGTCTTCACTCCTCCGCCGATGCCAAATTGACCGAAGATAACGTCGTTATCACCCCGGGCTCAATTATGGCGAATTACCTCGTACTTGCCTCGATCTGTGGGCCCGGAGACCACATAATCTGCCAGTTTCCGACGTACGGGCAGCTCTATCTGCTGCCAAAGCACCACGGCGTCCACGTAGATCTCTGGACGATGAAGCCCGAGAATCAATGGGCTCCAGAAGTTGAAGAGCTTCGAAAAATGGTCAAGCCGAACACTAAGGCAATCATCATCAAGTCTGTCAATACGGTGACGTTCAGTGATGGGCGGCATTGATGCTAACGTGAGAAAGCAACCCAAACAACCCCACGGGCTACACGCTTTCCAAGCATTACTTGGAAAAAATTGTCAACATTGCGCGAGACTCCAACCTTACCGTCTTTTCAGACGAAGTATTCAGCCCCCTCTTTCACGCACCTACCGTCCCTCCCCCTCCAGTGGTTTCCCTCCCTTACGCCAATACCATTTCCACGGGCTCACTGTCCAAGTCCTACGGCCTACCCGGGATCAGAATCGGCTGGGCCATATCACAAGACCTGGAACTGATCCGGCGGATTGTGAACCTGAGGGACTACACCACACTATCCGTGTCTCAGATCGACGACGGCATCGCACGGCACGCGCTTAGCCATGAGGTCCTCCCGCAGCTGATGTCCCAGAACCTCGCGAGGTGCGCGGAGAGCATCGCGAAAGTGGAGGATTTTGTAAGTAAGCACCGGGACAGATGCCGGTGGGTCAGGCCACAGGGTGCTGGGACGGCGTTTGTGCAGATTGTGGACACGGATGACGGCCGGGCTGTAGACGACGTCCGGCTGGCCCGAAGACTGGCCACCGAGAAGAGCGTGTGTGTGGTTCCTGGGGGCCTCTGCTTCAGCGAGGATGGCGGTGGAAATTTTAAGGGTTATTTGCGGTTCAGACTGGGCGATCCTGATGTCTTGGAAGACGGACTGCGAGCTCTGGGGGAGCTGCTGTGAAAGTGTGAGCGCACATCATGGATATAGGTATATCTATACATACATGGGTCAGGCATCAATTCCAAATTTGTCAATTCGCATCCATGTCAGCACCACATGCAGATTGGCGATGTCAATAATTCCGGTGTGAGACAGATTATCGCACAACGCCGGGGTCTGGTGACCAAGCACTTACACTACCGGTACTACCTCTCGTCAGAGACTAGCGAACACACTTCGGATCTAGTATATCAGTGGTGAGGTCTCACGCAGCTTACACTGTAGCTCCAACCTTGTCCAACCTTTTGGGCCGACAGCCGGCTTTCACTACCGTTATCGATCAGCCCCATGCAAGCCTGCCAAGGCCCGCAGAGCTACTTCGGTATAGTCTCGCGGCTACATATCTATGGGCCAATACCGTCTTCTCGTCTTACGATAAGCCGTACCACCGGCATTCGGTGGCGCCGATAGGCATGTGGGATGTTGAGGTCTGAAATACTTTGATTTTTCCTTCTCTGTCTGCATTGTTTCGGCACCGTTTGCTGGAAGGGCATTTCGAAAGATATTCACTTCCACCTTCGACAATTCGGACAGGCCAGGACGATGGCGTTCACCAAGATCCGACTACCGCGGCTTGAAAGGCCTCGACTCCACGTCGAGCAGCCCAAGTCGTCCTTCGCAGAAGGCAACGCAAGGTGGTCAGTAAATGGATATTTCCCTCCTCTCTCCCTCTCATGATCAAACCTTGACGGTACATGAAACTGAAATGTGGATAGGACAAACAAGGATCTCGACCCGGTACCACCCCACGAAAGAAAATGGGGCGTGACAAGCTTCGTCGCATACTGGATATCAGATGCCTTCAACGCAGCTACCTGGCAATTTGGAGCCAGCGTCATCGCGGTCGGGCTGACATGGCGTGAGTCTATTGCCGTCGTGGCCCTGAGCTTCTTCATTATATCCATTGTTGTAAGTCAGACGAGTTCTTCGCTCTCTCTCCGCATTACTCGACCGTAGACTCACGGGCCGGATTCCAGATTGCATTTAACGGCGCAACTGGTGTCATCCATCACACCCCCTTCCCTGTCATTGCTCGCGCAGCCTGGGGTTTCTGGGGATCGTACGTCGCTATTGTCTCGAGAGCCATACTGGCTACGTTCTGGTTCTCGATCCAGACGATGAACGGAGGGCTCACTGTCCGCTGCATGATCGGCGCGATATGGCCCTCCTTCCTGACGCTCCCATCGCGCATACCCTCATGGCAGGGTATCGACGACGCTACGCTGGGCTGCTTTGTGATCTTTTGGTTCGCGCAGATCCCCTTCCTGCTCATGCACCCGAACCAGCTCCGCTGGCTCTTCATGGCCAAGTCGGTGATTGTCCCTGTGGCATGGATCGCAATCCTCATCTGGGCGCTCGTCAGCACTCGCGGCTCGGACATCTTCGACCAGCAGGCGACGGTGTCCGGGTCGAGCTACAGCTGGGCCTTCCTGGCGTCGATGAACTCCGTAATCGGGAACTACGCGACGCTGTCTGTCAACCAGGCCGACTTCTCGAGGTACAGCCGCGTTTCCGTGAGGTGGCAGTGCATGTACGTTCCTTTGCTGCCGGCCTTCTTCACCTTTATCGCCTTCGTCGGAATCGCCTCCGCCTCGGCCGGCGGCGTGCACTACGGCGTAATAGAGTGGGATCCCATCGCGCTCATCTCCCACTGGAGCAACCGACCAGCCAGGTTTTTCGCTGCGGCCTCGTTTGCCCTCGCGGCGCTCGGTGTCAATATCTCAGCTAATTCCCTCTCGGCCGCCAACGACTTCATGGCGCTGTTTCCCCGCTTCGTGAACCTGCGTCGCGGGCAGCTCCTCTGCGCGGTTCTCTGCTGGGCTCTGGTGCCGTGGAAGATCCTCGCGTCCGCGGGCTCATTCCTCAACTTCATGTCTGCATATGCGATCTTCTTGGGTCCAATCGCAGCAATCATGCTTTTCGACTTCTGGGTGGTGCATAAGCGGAGGTACGATACTCTGGCGTTGTATGACCCGCACAGCATATATCGGTATAAAGGTGGAGTGAACTGGAGAGCCATAGTTGCTTTTCTCATCGGTGTTGCACCAAGTCTGCCTGGATTTATCAACGGTATTAATCCTAGCATCAATGTGGGCTTGGGAGTTCACCCTTACCAGATTGGCTGGATGATCGGTTTCGTGGGGACTGCAGTTGTTTACACTGCTCTATCTTTGTTACTGCCTGCGAAGGAGACCTTTATAGATAGGGCTGTAAGGCCGGATGAGATCTATGCGGCTCACGCAGACTACATAAACGCACAAAGCTCCAAGCCCGGAGAGGGGAGCGGAAGCGGCGAGCTGGAGGCCGGTGGTCCTGAGAAGACTGGTCGACGGAGTAGATGGGATAAACTGTTATAGTCTTGAGTGTTTGCTACTCATTTTGTTGCAGATAATCCTCAATCAATACAATGTAGAGGGTTGTAACAAAGGTATGCTGCCGAAGCATATGATCTAAGACGCAGGGCGTGAAGATACTACTCGACATATTCAGCAGGGGGGTTGGTGTTGAACACGAATATCAGAGAACAATGAGCACTATGCTGTGGTAGCATCTTGCTACATATGCGCACTTCCTAGGCTAGTAGTGAGTTGCATGTCGGAGGAGTGTCCGTCGAAAAACGGTGTCCTCATTTTGGCTACACACAGTACATTCCCTCCCAACGTGAGTTCAAATCCGATGAAGTCTGGCCATGATCTCAAGAGGTAGGCCACCTCTATTGAAAGGCTGGCAAGGGAGATTCCTGAAAACGACTACATAACTGATCAGGGGCTGAATGTGGATTCTTTGAATCATGACCGTGAGATCAAATCTGGCTCTCGAACTTAGGCTCTTTATTTTCATGCTTCTGGGAATTTCTTTTGTCTATTTGCTGGAACCCAAAAAGAGAAGAAACTTTAGAAATGCAGGCTTCGTTTCACGCTTTGCCACCAGTCAATGTCGACCTCATCTCACCTTTGATCCGTGTCACTGTACCAGCTCCGCCATAGACCATGCTTGTGTAGATCATAGCCACGCTGGCACCCGCATTCAAGACCTTGAGTGCCTGCTCGCCGTTCTTGATGCCGCCCGTGGCGAAGATGACCTTCCGTGGAGGCTGTTTCGAATTCTGCGCCTTGCTGGACACAATGCTGGACACAATGCCCTCCAAAGCCGGGACGGCGGCAGCATCCTCCTGCCCCTCACCATCCTGCAGTGACTGCGCATCCAGCATCTTGCGATACCTGCCAACCAAATCCAGCGTGCGGTCAAACATGGACGGGCCAGAGAATCCGCCCGTCTCCGTCAGCGCCTGTTGCTCCCTGGAGTTGAGCCTGACACCCTCTGGCACAAGACCCGACCTCCGCTTCGTCGTGTTTCCCACAATCACACCATCCACGTCACTCATGTACACGGCCTGTACAATGCCAGCCATTTGCGCGCTTTCATCCTCGTCGGGTGAAACCTTGACCATAACCTTCGGCTTGGTCTTACGATTCGTCTTCCTTGCCTCCTGAACAACAGCGCTCAATATCCTTCCCAATGGCTCCGCAGCCTGCAGGTCCCTCAGTCCGGGCGTGTTGGGGCTGGAAACGTTAACGACCAGCACATCCGCGTAGGGAGCCACACGGTTTACACAGTAGACGTAATCCCTCGCCACGGCGTCAAGATCCCGCTCGTCCGTCTCCTTCTGCTTCGCGACCTGTACGCAAAGCAGCCTACCAGGGAGTAGACTGCCCGGGGGTACATCCACGCCCTCACCGTTGAGGACCTGCCGCTCGGTCAAGCCCAGTGATCTCGCGAACTTCCGGACGCGCTCCCGCAACCTCGCGGCCATAGCGTCTGCGCCCCGACTGTTCAAGCCATAGCGATTGATCATGCCCTCCACGGTCGGCACCCTCCACACGCGGGGTTTCGGGTTTCCCTCCTGCGGCTTAGGGGTGCAGCCGCCGACCTCGACGACGCCGGCCCCGAGCTCGAACAGCACATCAGTGATGTCAGCATCCTTGTCTAGCCCTGCCGATATGCCGATTGGGTTCGCAAGGTTGACGTCGAACACCTGGGTGGCGAGGTCGCTGGGCTCGGGGACGATACCGGGGGCTCGGCTGGGCCGCTCGCGCGGGTGCAAGCCCAGCTCATATAGGAACTTCAGGGCCTTGGTGCCGACGTGGTGGGCTTCTTCAGCGTCGGAATAGACGAGTCGCAGCATGGGTGGGACGAGCCATTGGTGGTATGAGGCGCGCGTGTCGGTCGTGTAGAGGTAGAGAAGATAGGCGGAGGCTAGGAGGGAGGTGGACAGGGCGACTGTGCCAAAACCGATAGCAGATCGTTTGGGAGGCTGTTCATGGTTCTGTTGTTGTTTTTCCTGTTGCTGCTGGTTCTCGGGACTCGAAGACGAGGAGGAGGAGGTCGTGGTTGCTTCGGTCGCCGAGGTGGAGGATGCAGAACGAAGCGCGGCCTGGTACAACGAGAACTGAGGTCGGGGAGCTGGCCTGTAGAGGCGCAGAGACGTGAGAGGGGTGCGCAGACCGCGGGGTGTCAGTCGAGCCATGGTCAAGGAGAGGCACTGGGCGGCGCCAGGGCTCAATGGCTCGCTGGTGGTGAGGAAACGAGGGTTGAAGTACAAATGACGTTGGGGTGTGAACGAGGCTGCCGCAGTTGGGAATTTGAAAGAAGCAGCACGACCCTCTCCTGACATGTGGTAGGGTTACCGTGCGATCTACACTGGAGCACCGTACGATATGGCGCCACCGCGAGTCAATGCACAGTGCGAACTGCCGGGTCCCCTGGTAGCCCAAGGGGTTTTTGGATATTTACGCCCGGTCTGACTCTATTCTCTCTACCTAGGTATTCTGTAATGTGAGCAAACCCTGAACGCCGTCTAATGCCTGCCCGTCTATATATGTCCCTTTTCTCCTTGTATCTATACCATGCAAGGATAAAATGTCGTACTTGCGCCTGTCTAGGCACAGTCTGTCTGGTCTAGGAGGTTACCATCTTTATGCCCGACGGCGGTATCCTTCCACCCGGCCTCGAAATAGCCTCTTCCTCTTCGGCTCGCCGGTTTAACCACGTCAGATAAGTCTGCCACCCGACGGCGATGACGCCTGCGAAGACACTGCGGTATTCCAGGGGGACGTAATGGAAGTTGATGGCTGTGACGATGGGCCACAGCTTGACCGAGTTCATCAGGCTGACAGGGACAGTTCTTTTTACTCGCTCCCAGATTTCAACGAAGTTATCGCCCGCCAGGAATGCCTGCATGCCGAAAAAGTAGGTGTTGAACAAGGGCGTGAATATAGATTGATTTATAACGATTTTGGTGCCGATGGAGAGGACTCGTGACGGGTAGTTGAAGTTGCGCGACAACCACATAAACCTGGACAAGACGCACACAGTCAGCTTGCTATGTGTGTCGCATATCGAACCGCGGGCAAACAGAGCAAGGGGGCGCACCATTCGTAGCTGGGGATAGAGGAGATGCCCCCAATGATCAGGGAGCGCCCGGTCCTCTCAACATCATATTCCTTCCCGTTGATGCGCTGCGCTGACAAGTCGGCAAAGAAGTAGATGGTCAAGGAGGTGCACAACTGAGTGACCCAAGGCCTCTTCCTCTGCGCTCGACCATAGGCCTGTACCGTACGGGTCAAGGGCCCGAGGCGCATCCAGAATGGAACATCAGCAGTAGGCACCGTGTTGGGGATGGGGATCTCCTTTTCCGATGCATCGGACTCGGGCTTGCTGTGCCTCCATCGGCGCTGCTGGTATCGCGGCCGGCTGCTGGGCTTGAGCGAGTGAATCTGCTGGCGCAGCAAGGCGCGGTAGTAGAAAGGGGCCGCTGCCATGCCCATTCGACTCTGTGAAGGTGTGGTTATGCGTTGGGCAACATTGTCTGGGGAAAATGTGTCCAGGGGCAAGCAAGAGTCAGCCGCGGGCGAGCAAAAGAGAAATGCCGTTATCAGACTTGCGACAGCCATAAAGCCGATGCCGCAATCCCGCCAATGCGGCGCCGACCGGCGCCCGCCTCGGCCCCACCATCTTGGCATTTGACCAGCACATCTGGCCCAGTTTTACTGTGGCTGCAGGGTTCTGACGAAAGGGTCCGATGCGGCTCTATCTTCGACGTCAGACACCCGGTACCTCTCGAAGTAGTCCAAGCAACAACATCATCCGCCATTCGCGGGTGATTCGAACATGTAATCGCCACAATTCGATGTCCTGAGCATAGGACTTTGAAGACGGGCTTCAGGAATCACATCGCCCACGCAGCTCATGAGCACTCCCAGGCAGACTGAAGAGGCGAGCATGACCGAGCATCAGCTGGGACGAACCACGAACAGTATCATTGGGCTCAGGCTGGCACCCTGGAACGTTCGCCATGGTATGGGAGACTGCATTAAGTCCGACTCTTCTCAGTTCTATGCCGATACGCGACCCCTTTCACAGTTTCGGTCTCGACAAGCACCCTTCTCATTCCTTGTGTGCGTGACGCGACTTGACGTGACTTGACGCGACTCGGACTTTCTCCGAGACATAGAGGTGGCAGAAGCGGAGTACTGGGATACGTCTCTTATTTTCTCGAGTGATCGGAAGCGAAACTTTGAGGCAGAGGCCTGACAAGCGTCAAAGGAGCTGCCATCGCCCATCACCAAGTGAGGAAGCATCAACTTCACATGATTTTGTTTGTTCAACCCGTTTCAGCCGGGCTCATTTGGTAGTGTGGCCCTACTATCAAGCGACGGGGTTTCCAACGAATGGCTGGCTCAGTCAGTCAAGTACCTAAGGTCTAGTGCCCCAGCGGTGAGGTCTTCGGTTTCTCTGCCAACCTGCTTTCGGAATTAAAGGGGTCGAGAACCCGGCTAGATACTTAAGTAAGTAGTCTAAATAGGAACATTTACCTCATACAGGTTATAGTGTTTGGCCTGTGCATTTGTCAATTTGAAGGGAGGGAGGGGAGGATCTGCCGTCCCAAGGGAGGCCAGCAGCGGCACTCTCAAAATGCCTTCAGCACCCCTTAGGAACCCTTAGAATAACAAAACTCCTGGATATGCGTAACCTTTCTTTTCTATAGATGCCTTTGTCTTCATGTTTCACCCCACGTACATGGCCAGGAAGGCCAGGTTCCACAAGGAAGCAGTGCTTCTAGGGATTTTTTGCGGCTTGGTCGTCTTGTTTCTCTTACCAAGGCATCGAGCCTTCACTCGGCCACCTACGGTGAGGTCGAAGAATGTACCGCCCCATCCAATACAGTTGCTCCATCAACAGGCCATTCGCGACTTCGAGGCACTCCTATCTCAGCAGTCACAAAGTCCAGATGAGGCTGCCGCCGAGTACGAAGAACGGTACGGCAAGCCGCCGCCGCCTGGCTTCAAGGAATGGGTCAAGTACGCCTTACGACAGCACTCGCCTATAATCGATGAATTTGATACCATCTTCGAGAACGTGGAACCCTTTCACCAGTTTTCTCCAGAGAGGCTGAAGCACCTGATGGAGATGGCAACCGCGGGCGACAACGAAGCCGCAACGCTGTGTTCGTACACCAAGGCGGATGGTTTTCAGGACTGCGCCTACTTCGCCGACGTCATGGAATGGATATTTGGAGACGCTAAGAAGCGCCTTCCAGATGTAAAAGTCCCGATCAACACCCTCGACGAGCCATCTGTGCTGCTGATGAACGATGCCAACGACGACATGGCCTCCGTGTGGCCCAACCTGGCACGTGAGAGCATCGTGGACAAGGTCGCAGAAGCCTGTATGGTCCGGGGACAAACCACGGTGGACAGGCTACTCACGAACAGAGTCGAGACGTTTGGGCTGCCTTTCGTACAGAACATCGAAGAAGAGAAGGACCTGTGCCTCCACCCGGAGTACAAGGACTACCACGGCTTCCTGAATTCCCCTACCAGTTTCCGACAGCTCGGCACCGCTGTGCCTCTCCTGTCGAGGGCAGCGCCATATCCCTTCTCCGACATCCTCATGCCATCGCCTCACTACGCCTTCCCCCACAATCTTTACAACAAGTTACTCGACACACCATGGCACAAGAAGAAGAACGCCGTGTTTTGGCATGGCTCCACTACCGGTGGCCACTGGCACAAGGATACCTCATGGAGACACGGCCACCGCCAGCGGCTCGCGGTGCTGGCCAACATGCACGCAAAGGGTCAGAACTACACATACCTGCAGCCCTCCAACGACACAGGGCAGCCTAGCGACCCCTGGCACACATACACGACGCCCCACCTCGACCGCAAGCTGTACAACGTGCACATCTCGTCGGCGAAGCAGTGCGACGACGACGAGTGCGAGCAGCAGACGCGCTTCTTCCGCATAAACGAGCACAGCGAGCAGCCGCCGGCGCAGCCGTACCGGTACCGGTTCGCGTTCGACATCGACGGCAACAGCTACAGCGGGCGGTTCCACAAGCACCTGGCGGGCCACACGACGCCGCTCAAGATGAGTATCTTCCGCGAGTGGCACGACGAGCGCCTCATCCCCTGGCTGCACTACGTCCCCGTCAGCCAGAGCATGGACGAGCTGCCCGAGCTCATGCGCTTCCTCGCCACCACCGACGAGGGCCAGGAGGTCGCCTTCCGCATCGCTGAGGAGAGCAGGAAGTGGTATCACCGCGCGCTCACGCCGGTGCACCAGGGGCTGTATTTGTACAGGCTGTTTCTGGAGCTGGCGTGGCTTTTGGACCCGAAGCGGCCTGTAGAGTAGATCATGGCAAGAAAGATATAGAGAAGGAAAGAAGGAAAGCGTAGTTTTGGACGGTGTTGATTCTTTGGAGTTTTAATGAAGTCTGTATCTCCCGGGTTAGATTAAGGGGGGATTGAACCATCTTCACTCAGGAGAGTAATTACAAATATTTTGAGGCAATGCGAGGTTTCGACTGACTGTACGTGAGCCAGTGACAAGCCTCAATGTTCCCAACAGATGTTGTTTCCTCGGTTTGTGAAAGTAGCAATGGTTTCTCTGCATGGCTCAGCAACATTGATGTAAAGAAGCGACATGGTCCTTTCAGAATCCTTTTACCCTGGAGCATTTGAGCAATACAAACCTCTCCATGCCTCACCCACTGTCATGCCACCACATATTGAAGTCAAGCTTTATAGGCGGCCTGTATGCATGGAAGTCCCCAGATCCAATGGAGGGACTGCAGTCCGGAGATATCAGGCCGTTGACGACGTACACAATGGGCTGCTTCGCACCTTTCCGCATTTGGCAAAGGCAAGCGGTTGCGTCTCGTCATCCGTGAGATCTAATCTCCAGCAGCTTCGCCCTGTGATTGGTGATTCTCAGAGCATGAGGCTGAGAAAGGAGCTCACCAGGGCTGATTTCCCCGTTGTGCTGGACAGATCCGTCGATCCTGGCACATACAAGTAAGGCTTGGATATAACCCTTGGTTCAGGTACTAGAGACATTGTAATGGAACTAGTCACCTAGGTACACAGGCAGAAAATTGTTTCGACAGAGACAAAAGGGCAAAACAGAGACTTCTGTTTTTGCCGAGGCTGCTTGGACATCTGTGATCGAGGTGAGCGCTTAGGCGCATAACACGCGCCCCGAGATGCTGGAAGACGCGCGTGTCGCGCACGCGAGCGTGACCAGTACCTGCATGTGCCAGCCACGCATTAGGGGCCTGCAAGCCTTGAATCCAGGCGCTATACAGTGGGATCGTTCGAGGATGCTGCCGCTGAGCACATCTGCTGGAAATACTGGCCTAGCTGTTAGGTCCACTGGAAATGCACACACTGAAGTGCCGAAGAGGCCGGCCCGGATTATCGGGAAGCAGGTTTCATCCCACCTATACCAAGTATTTACAGTAGTTATCTCAATTGGCGCTTATCAATGCAGCCCGCGCTGTGGAAGGACAGGGCGATGATTTGTGTTCACGAGGCGTGTGCACCTTGAGATCGCAGATGGTGGCATCTCGATCGCGAGCAATTCCCAACCAACACATCTCAAAGACACGTAGGGGCGGGGTTGGTTGCAAGGCGGCTTATGACGCCGTGGAGCCTCGAAAAGGTAGCCCATGAACAGCAAAAGCAAAAGCCCATTCCGGAGGTCGCCGGCGGCCAAAAGAAAGGTGCCGCAGACTAAGCGGTGGAATGTCGGGAATGATTCCTCCTACTCATCCCTGCACTGCCGAACGTGTCTGTCGTGTTGCCCACTGCCCACGGGGGCAGTCTCGTTCCGCCCTGGGTGTCCGTTGGCCATTTTCCGGGAGCGAACGACTTGGGATTCTGCATTTGTGTAACGATCCGTGCGCGCCTCCTTAGCTTCGTCTTTTGTTTGTTCGTTCCATGATCAAGGGGGCGCGGGGGACACTTGGTTTCCCCCGAGGTCATCCGAGTGCTCGAATGAGATGGTGGACTGGGCGAGCCGGAGCTTTCCCCGGGATCATCAGACCTTGGCGACTGGGAGTCAGCTTGATCGAGCGGTGTCGGGCTAGCGCGGCATCGGGTGCTCTGGGCCCATGTAATGAGAGCATCGAAATCGCGATGCTGCCTTGCTAAGCTGTCGGGGCCGCGGTCAGGGCCGACGAAAGGTTGGCCTCGTCGTGTTCGAGTGAGGAGGATACTCCTTCCTATATGTATACAGACAACAGTTCATGTACATCGTCGAGCAGTCAGCCTCCAAATTTAGGAGTCGGAGACTGGATGTTGCAGGATATGATTTGACGGCAGATCAGCAGCCCCTTAGCACTGTCTCGTGTGTCGGAGCACAAGAAGCCCAGCTCCGGGAGACTCGGCGCGGCCTGCCCTTCGGCAGGTGCACTCGCAATGCATTGCGCCCCCCAAAGTTCACGACTGTCGGATCTCACCGGGGCCATTGCTACTACCTAGCGAGTCATTAAGAACTGGAGCTTGCCATGGCCACCTTCAGCGGTTTCTTTGCATACGGAGCCACCAACATCGACCCGCTGGAGACCAGCTCCAAGCCGGCTCGGTCGGCGACCAGCCGGAAGGAAAAGGAAAGGAGGCGGTCGCAAAAAGTGGGCGCGGCGGCGCAGGCGCATGAACAGGTTGTTCAGAGAGGGAGCGAGTCGCGCGTCGACTGCGCTCTCATTCGGCGGCTCCACTAGCTTCCGAGGGGCGCCGCTGCAGCCTACAGTGCGGTGCCAGTGCGGTGACGTCTCATCGTCTGCTTGTTGGGCTCGTGGGCGAACAAATCGGAGCAACTGGGGGCATGTGAGACACTGGAAGAAACGGATCTGTGTCCGGTGTGAAATTTGGAGCGGCACCACTGCTCCGGCGGCAACAAGCTTGGTACTGTAAAAAGAGCCTTTGCATGTAACGTGGTTTATTAGGCGTGGTATGGGTGTGGGCGGGTGCAAATATGAGCGAAGCCATTGTGCGGAAGACGGGACACAGGACGCGGGTGATGAAGCCCTGCCAGGCTGGATGTCCGTCCGCCCGCCCGTCAGTCTGGCTGACTGGCTGCTGGTACCTCACGCGACGTGTAGTCTTGTACCGTATAGGCTCCGTGCTTGGCAAGCCTCGACACGATCCAACCCGACCGGGGGCAGCACGCCACACTGGATGCACGAAGATGAAGAGTAAGAACGTGAGATCCGGCTGACTGGGCCCGAAATTCTGACAAAGTCCACCACGTTGAACTGACAGCAGAATCGATGGGGCTGTCAATGTCGCGTGGCTTCGTGGTGACGGGTGGGGAAGCCAGACGGGGGCACATGGACGGGGGAACAGGGGAGACGGGGACAGGGACGGGGAGCACCAGACAAGAGTGAAGCTTGAAACCCGAGGACTGGCACCGACTGGGCCGACCCGACTCGCCAGCGATCGTCATGTCGCGTACACAGTGAACTATCTAGACCGGTGCCCGTTTTCATCTCGCCAGGGGCTAGCCATCGCCCCGTGCTCTCGTGTACGCCCCTCCGTTTTTCTTTCGGGCGCCTGTCCAAGTTCTTCTACTTGAGGACCCAATACATAATAGACGTGTGACGGCATATATTGTGAAGTCTTGCAGCACCGGTCGGCAGCGCAGGATACGTACCTAGGTCGGTACCTGGTAGTATGCAGGATGATGTCGAGATGGGTGTGCAGGGAGGCAAGAAGGAAACCCCGGTGCTGGCCACCACCCGCGCTGTGCTGCGCTGTGCTGCGCTGCGCTGCGATCCGAGGCTGTTCTCGTTTGCAGCTGTCAGGACGGACTTGACCCGACCTGACCTGAGACCCGGCACTGCCTCCTGCCTGCAACCGATGAGCTGCGAGCACTGCGAGCCCAGCACCAGGACGGCGTGGGCAGGGCAGGGAGGGAGGGAGAATGAGCACTCGACCTGCCGGGTCTAAAAAAAGAGCAGCAGCAGCAGCAATATGTCCGCATACAGAAGAGACGGAAGGGACAGGACGGCAGTGGCTGTTTCTGTCAGCTTCGTCGTCATTAGAGGAAGGCAGAGACGGTTTGCCTATCACTGCCAGGCACTTCCTGGGAACCTAGTTGCTATGTGGTGGGCACTTGCCCGAGTGGGTATCTACCAAGTACCTCCCTAGGCAGGTAGCTACCCATTAATGCACAGGAAGAGCAGGTCGACCGACTGTGACTAGACGGCAGCGACGTGGAGGTGGACGGAGACGGACTGCAATGGCGGGTGGCCCCACAGAAAAGGAGCAAAAGCAGTGGCAGTCACAGCCCAGCCCAGCCCAGCCCAGGCCGCGCCCACGCCCTCGCCTGCGCCCAGCTGCCACCAGGTCCCTGCCCCGATCTCCCGGTCCTGTCCCTTCCCAGCCGGTTGCCGTGCCTGCTGTCCTCGATCTGGAGCAGCCATCGCTCCTGCCGTTTCCGCCTTGCAGCGACAGAAAGGCTTGGGAATTAAGACCCAGACCAAAGGAACTGGCGCACAAAGTCGGGCGGGGAGCAAGAGGCCTTTATTCTACCGTCTTTGACGGAGGTCTGGCCCGCTGTGAGACCAAGGCAACCAGAGCATGACCCCCTCCCCCTTCCTGACCAGAGGGTGAGGCCCAGCGTTCGGTGCTCCGGCCGGGAAATGAACGTACCCCGACCTGTGCCCCAGCGCCTGCCACCACAGACTGGCACCCACCAGGAAGCTGCTCTCGGGACCACGGACACCGTAGCGCGCTCTGGGCTCCCTGCCACGCCCCCCATCGACCCAGTCAGCCCATCCATGAGATGCCATGAATCTCGGATGCCTGTGGAGCGCCACGACCACCGACCAGCTCCCACCCTCCCCCGAGAGCTGCCGCCTCTTTTTTTTCTTGTATCGGCCACCACCCTGCGTACACAGTACCACCACCTCCACCTCGAGTGCCTGCTCCCTACCTCTCCCTCCCAGGCTCTCAGCCCACCTGCAACTCGACTCACCCTCGCATTCCCCAGTCCCGTCTGGTCCAGCCCAGCCCAGCCCTGCTGCTGCTGCTGCCCTGCCCTGCCCTGGCCCTGCCTTCCGTCCTCCCTCCCCTCCCCCATTGACCGACCGCCCCGAAAAAGCCACCATCTTGTCTCGCCGTTCCGTGCGAGCAAAAATCCTGCCCATTGTCATCCATCCATCCATCCACCTCGGCTGCCGTCCCTTCTTCCCCTTCTCTTTTCTCCCGGACTGCTCTGCTCTCGTCTCCTCCCTTCTCCCTTCTCTCCTGTTTGTTTCTGGTCGGCCCACTCCTCCAGCTGCGGGCGTCAGAAACCTCCAGTCGCATCCCATCCCGTCGGGCTCACACACCCGGACTCTGGCGCCTCTTGTTCCCCGGATCTCCGAACCAACCTTTGTCGGCAGCGACACTCACCACCACAATAATACCACCGCAGCAACTAACGAGTAGCTGATTTCTCAGTCTATCCTGAGAACCACCTGCACACACATCGTGAACCTCCAGCGAGGGCGTCGCGTCGCATCACCTCGCCCAAACCGGCCCCCAAAGACAGCATGTCGGCTGTCCGCGCGACGGCCCTCAGAGCCGGCGGCGCCTGTGTGCGCTGTCGCAAGGGCAAGACCAAATGCGTCTACGAAAACGGGCGCGCCCCTTGCAAGAACTGCTCAAAGGGCATGCACGAGTGCTACCTGCCATCCGAGTCCATGAGCCACGGCGGACACGGCGTCTCTCCTGCGCGCGCAGCTCGCGCACGCGAGACTCTGCCCAGCGAGCGAGCATCCGGAGCTGCCACCGGCGACCGCCACGGCTCTGCCCACCCGACCACAGTTGCCTCGCGTAACTCGGCGCCTGCAACCGAAAAGTACGTCTGCCTTTCCGCTCTCTTTGCTTGTGCATTTTCTTTGGTCACTATACCATCCATCTGTCCTCTCGTCCACGGTGCGCGTGTGTCATGTCTACGCCACGCTACCGGCTCGCATCCCTTGCGTCGCATCCGCCGCCGCCGCCGGCTCTGCCAGGACTGCTTGCGCAAGCTCTGGGTCTACCTCAGTTCCAGCTCAGCTCGGCTCCTCTCCGTCACGCTGGCCCTTCTCGGGAGCCACACCCGCACAAAGACACAAATCATGTTCATCTATTTTGCATTCTTATTCACCACCCTCCGCAATGTTCACAACGTCTGCCGTGATCCAAGGGATCCGAGATGATGCATCGTATCAAGGTGGACTCGTGCACCCGTGTCTTCTCCGGCTGGCCCCAACCTCAATCTCATTTCCCTACTTCCCCTGCTGCCACTGTGCCAGGCGAGCTGCCGCCAGTTCCGGCACGCAGTATACCATACTCGAACCCACCCCAATCCATGAGGGTCATAGCTCCGACACTTGATGCTCCGGGGCAGCCTCCCACAAGACCACCTTCCCTGGCGCGGGAGTAGCCAGCCTGTGTGCACGGCCCATACCCACTTTTTCCGCACCTCCCCCCTGCCGGACAAGGCCCGGTGGCCATCGGCCGCGGCTAGTAAGCTGGAAGTATCCACGCATCTGCCTCGCCTTAATCACCAGGATACGACCACATCGTGATTGATCTCCGCTACGGCCGCACACTCAACGAGCCAACCCGAAATTGGGTGGCCGATAATCGAGCAACTCCATTTTCAGAGGCCAATCGGCGCCTGTCGTTCTTATTCGACGGCCCTCATCATGTTGGCACTCGTGATCACTAACATGAAATTCAAACAGGCTCGGCCCGGACATGCTCGAGCAGTGTGAGAGGGTCATCAACAAGGTCCTGCCGGCATGTGTCGCCTTCCACAGGCCATCATTCATCCAGTCGCTCAGAAACAATGGCGTTGACAGCGTCATGGTCAATGCACTCCTTTGCACTGCTGCTCGGTACGGACTTACCCTGCCCGACCGGGACCCACTTCGTTTTGCTGACATCCGCTTCTCACAGACACTCGCCAACCCTCATCCAGCGCTTCGGCAGAGGCCAGGGGTCCTCGCAGGCAGCTGAGCACTTTGGCCTCAAGGCCAGCAATTTTATCTGGCTGTCGCTCGACCATCCCACTCTTGCGGACATACAGGCTCTCTGCTTGATGGTCATCCATGAATGGGGCTCCAGGAGCGCTGTGCGCGCGTACATTTACCTCGGCCAAGCTGCTCGTATGGCCCAGATGTACCGTGTTGTCCATTCCAACGGCCACTCGACCGATCCAGACCGTTTTCTTCAGGAGGAGTCCTTCCGTCGCACGCTGTGGCTCATCTATATCCTTGACTGCTTTTTGACAAGCAGCCCCGGGCGCTTTCCCGCACTTTCCGGACTCGACGTCAAGGATGTGGCACTTCCATGTGAAGATATGAACTTTAACTTCGGAAACCCGGTTTACGTGCGAACGCTGGCCGGCAGTCCGCCTTCTGCCGCTCCCAACTCGGCCATTATGGCCCCCGTCGGCGAGTTTGGGCATATCGTCCTAGCCACCGAGGCGTGGCGCATGGTCGTGGAGATGATGACCACCACGACGCTCAGCACCTTCAACGAGGAGCAGTGCCAGATGCTCGAGGTCAAGGTCGCCCAGGTTCGGGCCAACCTACCTCATCCCTTTGCCGACAGACCAGGTCAAATGGAACTGCATATCACCATGGGCAGTGGCGTCACTTATGCAATGATACACCTTCTTCTGCATTGCGCCGCCATCTTCATCAACCGGCGTCGTATACTTCAAATCGTCACCTCAGAGAACTTCAGCATGGAGGGGTGGCGCATGTCTAGCCAGAGCCAGATGCAATATGTTGAGCGCATCCTGGAATCTTCCCACAGTATCATATCTATGCTCACGGCTCTCGAGAGGGCCACCGAGCCTACAGCAGTATGCTGTCTGCCGATATTCATGCTGTTCTCTGGCTTTACAGCTGGATCAACCGTGGCATACCTGGCCCTCAAAGGGCTGTCGCCGCCTCACACGCATGACTCCATCCACCTCATGGTGGACAAGTGCCTTCATCTTATGAAGGACGGTGCAGAGTCCTGGAACCTGGTCTTGCCATGGCACCGTCACTTGAGCGTTATGAGCCGTGTTCTGAACGACATCAACGTTGGAGATGAGCAGGAGAGGGTGAGCGAGGACAGTCGCATGCAGATCCAGCGATCACCATCGGTTAAGGACGAGAGAGTGAGCCGTGCTGACGCGCACCATGAACCAATGGACTACGAACAGGCGCCAGCCTCGGGCGCTTCCCAGTCCGCGCCACAGGGTAGCGCTCCACGTGCCTCTTCCACGGAGCTCCCCCAGGCTGCGCCTCCCGCGCCCATGGACAGTCGCGACAGCGAGCCTCCGAGACCTCGACCATCCGGAGTCACCACTATCAACGGAGGTTCTGCTGGGGGCTCCACTCCCGCCGCTCTGGGATCCCCTCCAGCAGCTCCCCAGGACGTGAAGGCAGAATACAAGCCTGACTCGCCAGTTCCCGCATCCAACGGGTCGAACGCTGGCGGTTCGGGATCGGTCCCTCCGCCTGCTAAGGAAAGCGGTGGTTCTGGTGTCGACATGACGCCGATAGAACTCTGCGCGGCTTTCGAGCGGCAACTGCTCGAGCTGGACGATCTTGCCGCATTTATGGGAGGTGGAGTGTGAGTTGGTCCCTCACCTTTCGATTGCGACCTTGATGACCGGAATCTTAATTTTTCTGACGGTCGTAGGGCTCCTGCCCCCAAATAAGCGATTCTCTTGATTTTGGCGTTTTCTCCACGCAAAAATATATCTAAGGGGCCTCATTCGGAAGAGACCACGGGGTGTTTGTCTTTCATTTTTTGGCTGGCGTAACCACTCTGGCGTTTACGGTGAACCCCTCGAATTGGCAAAGGCAATTTTTTGGCCACGGATACACAGTGGATTGGAAGGAGACACGGCCGTTGTAGTCAATATTGGGTGCGTTGGAGTCCTCTGTGGTACTTGTGGTCTGCGCGCGACACGTTGCGGGTATTCTCTCTCAATCACTGGGCCTTGCACCGGGGGACGCGGTCCTCACTAGCAAGTGGGTGTAGCTCGATTGGGTTGGGCTCGGCCTAGTTATTGGCCATGGTCGACGGAGAGAAATGATTTGGAAGTTTGACTGTCTACAGTCAAGGCGTCGGTCTACTTGGTGTTTTAGGTTTTTGTCTGGACTTTGGCATCTCCGACATCTATCACTGCCTTCCACAACAGGTTCGCTTGGAGGGAGGAGTATTGTACGAGTATGCTCTATGGGCGAAGAGGCCAAGAGCAACCAAGGTGGTGGAATTCGTGGTCGATGGCTCCTGTACGGTGCCGGACCCATGGCTGAGCTTCATTGGTGCGACGAACAGCTATGTTGGCTTGTTGCATGGTTGTAATCTGAATGATATCACTTGGCTACTCGAGAGCTTTCTTACTTACTCCATATCTCGTGGTACCAATTTCTGTGAATATTGCCGTGGCTATTGCACTAAACATTGGATAGTACAGTGACAGAGGGCAATTGCATCCTCGTTTACTGACACATAAACTCGGTGAGCTGTATGCCAGGATCGAAATGTTCGTACCTGGGTAAGCAATATCCGCCAAGGTCATAGACTGATGAGTAGCACGTTCGTAAGTGGGAATGGGCCATCTAGGTCCGTGGAGAGCGCATTCACTGACACCAAGAAACAGTACCAAGAAGTCAGGGAGATGGGAGGAAACGCTGGTTGATTTGACATTTGTGTGTATTTCTGTCAGCTATACTGCTGTCCGAATCTCAATGTTCGTGACAGGGAGGGTAGACCAGGTGCAATGCTGGAACTACCAAAGGGGTAGAGCCCCATAGCTTTTAATGAGGGTCAAGCAGCAAGGCTGATGGATTTGCTTCCCCTTGCCTCCCGGAGGCGGATGTCCACCATGTACAGTATCTATCACGCCTTCCATGATCCAAGGCAGGATACATCAAAGCGACCTCCCTGATCAAAGACCCAACCTTCCGCAGTTGATTTCATTCTTATCTCGTATTCCGACGTGACGGAAACAGGCTCCCCGTGCTCAGGCCCGGCGGGGAGGAGTCCAGCCGACCATGCCGCCAGCACGGTCAATGCCGCGCCTGATGCGGCTGTCGACACCGCGGGCGACGGGGCCGAGGGGCAGACGGTTGTCGATACGCTTGACGGTGCGCTCGACCGGGACAGCGATGCGCTGGGTGGTGCGCTCGACGGGGGCGGTGAAGTAGCTAATGTTACGCTCCCAACGGGGGGCCCAGCGGGCGGTCTGGGTGGCCATACGCTCGGTAGCACCCGGCATGAGCATGTACAGAGGAGTCAGGACGAAGGCGCCGGCGCCGGCGAAGGTGAGGAGCTCTGTTGACCGGGCAGCGGGGATGCGGACGGGCATGTTGATGGTTGCTTTCTGCTTGTGGTGGTGGTGTCTTGTTGGGTTCGCTGGTGGGATTGCCAGCGACTATTGACTCGAGATTTAAAGAGCAGTTGATAGGACTGTCTTTATGTGTTAGAGGGAATTGGAAAGAGTGTTTTGAATCATATTTGGAGGTATTTGAGAGATGCACTGGTATTTCAAGGAGGAGTGTCTGATGAAGAGAAAGGCCCGGTCGGCCACTTGTCTGAGGGGTCTCAATTGAGTGATGCTCGATGACCTCGTCCGGACGAAGAGCTCCAGCGAACATGAGGGGAAAGAGCTAGAAAGAGGGGACGGATGTCTTGGAATGGGAGCTGAACACTTGGGAGAGGGTGACTTGCCTTGGGGTTTCAGTAACAGCTTTCCCCTCTAACTCTCATCTATATTCTAACTTCTATGATGACGACGGACGAACTGAGTGATTTCAAGACAGATGGTTTGATGCTTGTGTGACGGGAAGAAAAGACGACGATGAATCGAGAACGCAGAAGATGGTCCTCTTATTGCGTTCGTATCCCCCTGGCAAGCTTGGGTGGTCAGCTGGACGGGTTCCCAGGCAAGCATCATTCTCCAACAACGACACTTGATTGCTGGTGCTCCTCCCGTCTCGTCTTGCCCTCCCCTCCTCTCCAAACTCACAGCCCCAAAGGCCAGGACGCTGGGATACCTGGGAGGTGTGTGCCCTCGCAGCCAGCCAGTCAGCCCTTCTTCCCCAGACCAATCGCCCAAACAAGCGGGGTCATGTCGCAGCAGCATGCCTGCTCGGTGGCCAAGCCTGCCCAATCAAGACCAGGCGGGCAACGTCAGGGCCATGTCGATGCATAGGGGCATCATGCCATCCTGCGCCATCCGCTGCAACACAGCGCTCATGGCGCCAGAAGGGACCTGAAATGGCCTGACTGCTGCTGCGGCCAGCCACTGAAGATGTTGTCTCATCACTGAACATCACTGCTCTTTCAGAGGACGGCACTTCAATGTGAGAATCACTGTACTTCCAGGGCATCTTCTGCAGTGAGAACTGACCTCATAGCCATGCTGACGCCTTCCCCTATAACAAGCAGCACGACCCCTTACCCTTCTGGCACTTACAGGCGGATTGGGTGGGTCGATTAGCGTTTCTGCTTCCCCGCTTCCCCAGACGGGAGGCACACGCCATGGGATCCACAGTGACCCACTCTCGCCGTCCAAGAGACAGGGCCCCTGCCTCCGAGCCTTTTGGGCCACTCAGCTCCCCTCTGCTTACCACAGCACCCACTTCGTTCCTCTGGTCGACCGACTCTCGTCACAATCCAGAACACGGAAGAGGCCACGCAGTATCCACAACCTAAGATCCTCCTCTGTGCCCACAGTCCAGTGCCGGCGGGAATAAACGATAAAACGTGAGACGCGATGCGGCAATCAGCTCGTCGTATTTCCTGTCCTGCATCGGAGATTACGCGGGCGAAAGAGCGCATTCGAGTCAGATCAGTCAGTGAGAGTGTGGCGCCACGCTCCGCAGCCCGGCCAGATCCGCCCCGCCGTTGACGAGAGCTTCTTGTCGATGGACAAGCACATCGGTTGGCCATTCGATTCTAGATTTGTGCCAGGGAATCTCTCATGCGAGGCTCAAGTGCTGCCAGACGAGGCATCAGGTACTCACTTCCACGCCAACGAGGATGGTGGCGGATCGCGTCCTTGAGCTCTCTGTCCAGAGATGGCCGCCCTTTGGACGTCAATTGCGCGGCACAAGGTGTCTTCCCGGCGGAAAGATTGTGCTTTAGTGCAAGAGGCTAGACTGGGGAGGCATTTCTTTGCACAGGGAGATGGCCGGTCCACATCGCGTCGGGAAAGAGTGGGCTTGACGATCAAAGGAAGGACATATATACCTATAGAGCCCGCTCCAAATTCATCTCAGCGGGCTCAGACTGTCAATATCGGGACAAGACAGCTCAAAAATCGGCTCCGAAGATGAAAAAAGTCCAGCTGCAACCATCACGTGTTCTATGTCAATACTTTACAGAAGAGGCAAACAATATGCCACTCCCTCCCTGCGCTACTTCAGTCCCAATGCGTTTGCCACCGCCTCTTCGTGAGCACCTCGCAAGGCGATGACATTGCGACGGACATGGATCTTCAGAGGCGAGGCCCGGTCGGATTTCAGCGTCACTGAAGCTCGCTGAAGATCCCCACGAATTGTGGCCTACTACAGACCGACACTCTCTCCTGTCGAGCTTTATCAGGCTTGTCGCTCACTGACGACAGCAGGGACTGATTTTCGAGACTCGAGATGGGCATTGTGAACCAGACAGAAGACGGGGCATTGCCAGCTCCTGATCAGACATCGCAATCGACTGGAAACGGATGTCTTGCTTCGTCCACCTGCGACCCAGCCGCACCGGCCCGTGCAAGTTGAAACCTGTTTCCTTCCTGTTATGCCTCGATTTACGTATGTGCATATATGCATGCCCACTCATACTCGCGGCTATACTGCTTATCGCTGGATGACTGTGCAGTCAGACTTAGGTGAAATCGGACTCTCTAATCGGCACCATAACCGGTATCAGGAGTACACGACACCCATGTGACAACCATCAACTACCAGAGGAGACAACCACCCTTACCCAGAGGCTACGTCTTCCTAGCTACCGTGTCTCCTAGGACGTCTCCTTCCGAGGTGGCCTCTGGGGCGACCTCCTGTGGGGTGTCGTGACCCAATTTCAGGTTCTAGGTCTGTCCGCGAGGAATAATTATGAATGCCAGCGATTGAACCAATGGCAGGATTATTGCGACATAACGGCAGAACGGGAAGCCATTGCTGCTTATCCGCCCTTGTGCTACTGGACAAGTTTTTCCCGAGGGAATTACTCCAGAAAAGATTGTCTCACAACAGTGGGCCAGGTAGATTCGAAGCTCAAGATGAGACGACGATTGTGACGCAGTAGACAACAGTGAATATTCATCACGCAATTATCCTTCGGAGACGGTGGCTGTTCTTCATTCATCAGTCATATCGCCTTCCTCCGACCTTCGCTCCAGTCGAGCAACGCTAGAGTGTGGATTGTCAGGGGTTCAGCGTTGTGTTGGACCTGCAGATCGACGGGAGAGGCAGTCCCGTCGCACCTAACCAGACAACAAGCAAATAAATACGCCGTCCGCAACATGTCGAACTCGCATTCTTCTGCAGGCCCGACGACCTCTCACCCTGGATTCTTTAGAAGTGCTCTACACCTCGAACAAGGCTGTGCAATTACGACTTGAAAGTGCGATGGTTTGGTGTAGATGGGTCGAGTGCGAACGACGTCATGGTCTCTAACACCGCCCCCTTTGGCGGGCTCCACCAGGCCGTATCGGAGCGTCTCGGTCTTCACTGTCAGGAAACTGGTCTACACAACATACATTCTGATTGTGGTCATCACCCTTTGTATTCTCAACCCGAACTGTTTCACAACAGATATGGACAAATTCGCACAGAAGATCGCCGGCAAGCTGGGGGTCGGTGACATGCTGCCTCATGGAGGACAGCGCGGCCAGAACCCAGCACAACAAGGCCCGAGCCAGTCAGGCGTCATGTTCGACCAAGCCGGACACGGGCGAGTCCTCGACAGGGAACACATGCTTCACGCCGACGGCGGCACTTACCCGCGCATGTGCCGCCTTTCAGACGGATCCATCCTGCTGGGCTTCACGCGCTTCGAGCCCAACCCGGCCAACCCAAAGGTGCAGCTGCGGGTGTTGGCGGTGCATCGTAGCACGGACAACGGCGCGACATTTCAGCCGCACGGGGTCGTTGATCGGTGCGCCCGGGACTGCGACAACATGTTCTTGCTCGAGGTGCCTACTACGGACGGCATCGGACGGCCAAAGATCCTGGCCGCGTTCCGGAACCACGACTTCGCACCAGGCGGCGGCCACAGCTGGTACCGCATCACCGTGTGCCAGTCCTTCAACGGCGGCAAGGACTGGACCTACCTCTCGCAGGCGGCCGAGAAGCCCACCGCGCCCAACGGCTTGTGGGAGCCATTTATGCGCATCGGCAGGAGGGGGGAGATCCAGATGACCTTCTCCCAGGAGCTGTCTCATATCGACCAGGACACCATGTTCCTTACTTCTGATGACCAGGGCAAGACATGGTCTCAGCCCAGGGCGGTCACGGGCGTCGGTGAGCAGTTGAGGGATGGCAGTAAGTGGCTCCGAGAGTTGTTGTCTTGCCGTGCAGCCTCAAAAATGTTTTTCATGCATTGTCGAAGGTTCAGCTGGTCCTTCAAGCGCATTGGATCGCTCGATACCAGTGTGAACCCCCATCTTGTTACGTCCTCTAGGATCCGATTTGCTGACCTGAAAACTCACAGTGACCGGGATAGTGCGCACGATGGACCAAGGGCGCGAGGTTAGCGTGATGGTGTTCGAGACGACAAGGCACAACCGCTGCTTCTCGATAGAGTGCGTGCTGTCGTACGATGACGGGTACACCTGGGGCTGGAGACAGGTCGTCTACGAGCCATCGCCGCGCGGACGCCACGCGGGCAGCCCCCAGATCGAGGCTTTTGCGGACGGCTCCATTGCCGTGGTCTTCATGACCGATGAGGACTGCCCTGAGCGCCAGCGCGCGTGGCCAAGCAGCGCCAAGATCAAGGCCGTGTTCGCTGGCCCGCCGGTGAATGGGAGGATCCAGTTCCACCAGCCTGCAGAGACCGTACAGCCGCCCAACTCGTTCTGGCCCGGCATCTTCAAGGTCGACGACAACACCCTCATGGGCATCTTCCAGCACGGCAGGTCGATCAGGGGCAGGCACCTCGTGTGGCAGACGCCACATTAAGGCGAAGTTGCCTGGACCAGATGGAGAAGGTCCGTTTCTTCTGGCTCGGTATGGGTCTCGTGTGTCACAGCAGCACACTTGGGCGTGGCCCCCTCACGGACGAGGCGGGTAAATCTGAAGAGGCGGCGGCAACGGTTTGATTAATCGTAGGGGCTGCATGTGCGCAGCAGAAGACTACCGCGTAGAAGGGCGGGGGTACTCAGACTAGAGACAGAAGTCGAACTTTCGAGGGGAAAACAGCGACATGTGCTGGAAGAGCGATCAGCAGATAGTCTTTCGGGGGACACCGTGGGGGCAACACCTGAGTGAAGGGATATCGCATATATGGAAACCAAGCCATGAGCAGAAAATTCTCGAGAAACATTACAAATTACCCCATCGGGCTCGCGAAGAGCCCGATTCATTAAGTTGTATTCGCTCATGCCTCTTCCCAAACCAGCCAGTATTTCCAACTCACAACGGGCAATTGAGTCCGTGGTTGCAGATTCACCGTGTCGGCGGTCAGCCCCGATTTCTTCGCGCTGTCCTGTAGGCTAGTGCCCTCCCCGTCGTGTATTCTGCAGGGGCGGCATTCCTGCAGCTTGGCGAGGACTTAAGGGCTCTTGGTTTTACACTTGACATGTGCTGACTGATATTTGCAGTCGTGGTTCCATCTTGGATAATGGGCATACTGGCGTTCGGATTCCAAGGACCGGAGCATCCGATGTCACATCTCTTCATGTGCAGACGTTGCATGAGCCAAAATTCGCATGTTTTCGCGTAGTACAACGCGGCAGAACCACGAGGCATTTCTTGCATCTGCACGTGTCTCGCACATCAGAGGTCGAGCCTCGTTGGCCATGGCTCCGCGACCCATTCAGCCATACCTACTGAACAACCCCAGCATGTCTAGCTTGGTCCAGCTGTGGTCTCTCCCTTGTCGCATCACACAGATCCACAGATCGACAAGGGCCTTCGAAATCTGTCGATATTCCCGGACTCAACAGCATGCTCGGCCCGGAGAGCCATGTCTAGAACTAGTTGCTATCTAAAAAGACAGCAAAAACTCGCCTTGGCTGACATGCCAGGCGTGCAGTACATGGGGTTTTCCTGCAACTCCTGCAGTGCAACAGCGGTCGCCTCTAGCCCGTGCTTGCCAGATGTCGAGGGATGCGCGGAGAGTTTCAGGTCAGACGTTGTACCAACGCTCAACGTCCTCCGATCATTTCAAATGACATGTGAGCTGAACCTCTCGGCCCCGAGACTTGCATCGAGGAGGCCGAGTCGAGGGAGGCCCGGAAGCACTCCACCTGTCCCAAAATCTTACCCCATATCCATGTTGCAGCGACGCTACTCATCCTCTGCGGGCGTTGGACGATGGACTGGAGGGAGGGATCCATGGCCGCTTCTTCAACAGTCCATAGTCGTACCAGACGTGATAAGCTGCGAGTTCCCCCCTCAGTGTCGCTGCCCTCACGACCACCAGGCCGGCACTTCCCAGACTCACCCTCCTCACCCTCCCTGAGCTCCACTGCCTGCCCTCAAGATGGCTGCATCTAGCACAAGTGACCAACAATTCCAAGGGGATGCTCCCTCGTCTGTATCGGAGAAGGGGAGCTCCATGAACAATGTCGCCGCCAATCACAACACTGCCTTGAGCGAAGTCGGCGAAGAGCCCAAACCTCACCTCCACGCGAAGACATTCCTGGCCGTCTTTGCTGTGTTTGGCATATACTTCGCCCAAGTATATTGCCTAGTCGGGGCAGGAGCCGTAAGTGTCACCGTTGCTTTTTCCCACCCTAGACCCGCCCAATCCTGACTGCCCACACAGCAAGGCGCGGCGATCGCAGCCCAGTTCAACGCCCCGACCCAGTCTTCATGGCTCTCCGGGTCGATGGCCATCTTCACAGTCGTGCTCGGGCCCATAGTCAGCCAGGCTGCCGACTACTGGGGCCGCAAGTGGTTCCTCGTGGGGCTCAGCTTCTCGGGGGCCCTCGGGGCGCTGGTCACGGCCCTCGCCACCAGCATGAACATGCTCATCGCCGGCTGCTGTCTCATCGGGACCGCCTTCGGCATGCAGCCCCTCCTCCACGCGGTCGTGTCCGAGGTCCTGCCCCGGGCCTGGAGGGGCTGGGCCCAGTCCATCGTCATGATGTCCAACGCCCTGGGGCTCTTCGGCGGTCTCGTCATCGGTGGGGGGCTGAACCGCGGCGGGGACCCCGACGGCTTCCGCTACTTCTTCTATATCGGCATGGCCTTCTTCCTCGCCACCGGCATCATCTGCATCTTCGCGTACCGCCCGCCCCAGAGGGAGCTGCAGAAGCTGCCGTTCGCGGAGAAGGTCGCGAAGCTGGACTTTGTGGGCTATGCGCTCCTCGGGTCCGGCCTCGTCCTGTTCTGCCTTGGGCTCTCGTACTCCCAGAACCCGTACTCCTGGTCTGACCCTCACGTTTCGGCACCGTTCGCCATCGGGCTGGCCCTTGCGATCGCTCTGTGCGTGTATGAGTACAAGTTCAAGACGGACGGTATGTTCCACCATGGGCTCTTCAAGAGAAACCGCAACTTTGCCATCAGCCTCCTCTGTATCTTCTGTGAGGGCATTGGTTTCTTCGCTGCGAACCAGTACTTCGCATATCAAGTAAGATCATTTTCCGCCCCCATTCCGGACAGAAGCAGTAGGATTAGTCATTCTAAATATGATCAGGTAAACGTCTTGTACTCAACGGACACACTAATCGTGGGACTCAACTTTGGGATTGTGTTCCTCACGTACATTCCAGCCAGCCTGGCAGTCGGCTTGTACTGCACCAAGACGAAGAAAGTGCGATGGATCACAGTCAGCGCCTTCCTCATCTTCATCATCTTCTTCGCCTGCATGAGCACAACAAATGCTCACACGAGGAACGAAGTCTGGGGGTTCCCCGTTCTTATGGGCGCCGGGCTGAGCATGACATTGATCGCGCTGGTCGCGGCTGGACAGCTTTCCGTGCCACCGGATCTCATCGCCGTTGCAAGCGGTATTATGATCTCCATGCGTTCCCTTGGCGGGACAATCGGAATAGCTATATGTAAGACACACATATATTGCACAGTGATGGAGGCGTCAGCGTCACGTGGCTAACTGTTCGTGTTCAACACGCAGACAACGCCGTCTTCATTTCGGAGACCAATCAAATCCCCAGAAACGTCGCGTCTGCCGCGCTCGAAGCCGGCCTCCCATCGGGCTCGGTCGAGGAGTTTGTCGGTTACATTGTCGCGCACAACGAGACTGGCCTCGCGACCATCTCTGGCGCCACGCCCGAGATCATCTCTACTGGTGCTGACGCCGCTCTCGACACTTACGCTGCGGCATTCCGCCTCGTCTGGCTCACCGCGATTCCCTTTCTGGGTATCGCTGCTATCTGTACGACCCCCATTGCCAGAAGTACCTCGCGTGACCAAGTTTGCTGACATCACATGCGTAGCCGCTGTGTTCTTGTTTGACCCGACTGAAGACTTCAACAACCACATTGACGCTCCGGTTGAGGACCGAAACGAGCTCTATTCAAAGTGACGGAAGCTGCACTATTGCCCATATAAATCATTTAGATAGACCCTGAAATTTTGATATCCGAAGATCTCTGAACATTTAATCACTCTCAGAAATGTGCCCGCCGCTCAAACGCTGGTGTCTGGCGCCGCAGGTGAAAACCCCCGATTGTGAGCTCTCACAAGTCATGCAGGCCAGTGAGAGCAATCACAGTGGCTGCATTATACCAGCAGGCGAAGCGAGCACCACACTAAACTGCTTCCAAATCAAAAGCCGACTTGTCGTATCCACGGGTTACCGTGCAGCAGTGGCAGTGTAGGACAAAATGTCAACCCCTGCGCTATGCCATGTGAATACCCGGAAGGCCAGGACATGAGGCCTGGGTGAGTTTCACAGCCTGCAAATGACAACCAGTTGGGTTTGACAGTGGTGACCCCAATGAAGGAGCCGATCTAAATTTTTCCTGGGTCAATGGCCATTTCCAGAAGGTCGTTGCCAGAACATGATTCTGATACGAGAGACGATCCGCCGCGGCTGCACGGCGACTTGTCCGGACATGGGCAGCGCCGGCCTGGCCGCACGCACCGTTGGGAATTGTATCATCCCTCGCAGTTTCAGGCCAAGGGAGAGGGAGAGTTCCGAAATTTTGTTAATGATACCACCAACCTGTTTCGCGTGACACGGATGCTCTCTAGGAGCCTGCAAGGACGCCGGATTTCCGGGGTCTAGCTCACCGGCCGCTTTAGTCTCGACGGCCTACAGGTGCAGCTGCATATGATGGGTTGTTGGACCCACTGCGGTGTAATTAATGCCTGCAGGAGCCTTGGAAACTGCAAGGTGCCTGTCGACAAGCGGCTGCTTCACTTTAGATATTGAGAGGGAAATGTTTGCGGCCACACTTGATCTCATCTGGTTGTGACCGCGAGCAGGATGGAAAACAAAATCTGAGAGGGATCCCGAGCCGCACTAGGTACGTCTTCTGCGTCAGATGTCACAAGGCTTGTTGTCATTGACATTACTAGCCAAGATCTCAACGACTATCGAAAACGCTGCCAACACTATCCGCACCGGCAGTAATTGCCACAGAATACGCCATTGGTCATCAAAATCGGTGGAACTCCCCTCGGTCAGCAGGGAACTGCATCATTAGCGACTACATGTCATGCGTAACTCGCAGGCCGGCAGGCAGGCAGCACTTGAGATTTTCCGATGCACACTCGATGAAGTTGACGCAGCTATGATTGTCAATTTTCCAGGGTTGGCGCAAGCGCCAAAGTATAACTTGTCATAGGATAAACTAATAAATGTGGTCTTTATTTGTAACGTAATTAGCCTGCCTGTCGAATTAGGCCATGCTCTCGTTTCGGTCGACCTGTCGAGGCAAGTCACCAGCTCAACGTCTTTTCCGAACAGGCGTCTGATAGAAAAAAAGCAGCCTGACGGCGGCCCCTCAATGTCGATCCACGCATTGAAAAGCCTGAGAGGGAGGGGAGGGAAGACTACTGCATGGTGACAGGACAACGAACCGGCGTTCCGAGGGGTGGCCAAGAGCCGGGTGTTCGTCGATAAGCACCAGAAAATGGCCATCCAAGGTTCTGACCACCTCTGATGGGTGAGAGGCGAGACGGGACGGCCCTTCTGTCTAATGATCGTTCGCACCAGGCCCCCCTGCCCCCTGTAGGGTCTTTCACGCAATCCCACCGGCCAACACGCGGACCTGCAAGCCGTGGCGAGACTTTCCACCAGCAGGCATGTGTTTGCTGCCCCTGACGGCCTGTCAAGGGGCGAGCCGAGATCAACCACAGCACACGGGCTCTGCACCCCGGAGTCCCTGTGGCATACATTAGTGTGGGGATGCCGGACTTCCCTTTCGATGAAGTCAGATTGTCGTCGAAGACGTTCAGTATGCTCCGGTTCTCAGCTTGAGACCGTACTACGCGTTGTATTACCAACTCCTTCTCCCCTCTCACTCTACAAGAGGTTCATGATCCAGTCCTCGGCCTGAGGAACTGTTCATAAAAATGTGGCGCCTTGGTACCATGCCGGTCGTGGACGAGTGCCACGATCTGGTAGTGAACGCAATATTGTGGACAACTCTGGCTCTCATCGCGGTGGTGCTCCGGCTGATCACAAGAGGGGTCATCGTGGAAAGAACGGGATGGGATGATTACCTTATGGCGGCTGCTATGGTTGGTTATCTCTTAACTGGTTATCCCACGATCCCAGTCCACTTTCCGCTGTCCCGTCGAGCGTTTTGACCCATAGGCTTTCGAAATATGTTCTGAGCCCTTAGCTCTTACATACCTGACGCCACCATGATCATCCTTACACCTTGCACGGCAGCTTTGTATCGAAGCACTTCGGAATTGGAGGCTCACCATATAATCAGATTTGCTCAATGGGCTTTCTAGTGGCTGTTATGTATCGTATGTCGCATTCCCACCCCCATTCGAGTCTCAAGGAAGTCGTTGCTGACAGAACAACGCGGATTGCAGAAATCAGATGGGGGCTTGGTCAGGCTGTACATCCTGCCAACCTTGCTAGCTTCCTGACAGTCAGTGGTATGCGATTCTCGTGCGACGTGTCTCCTGAATACTGATGTCAGTAAAACAGGCCCTATTCGTGACAGTCCCATTCTATAACCTTACTCAGACATTCTATAAATTGTCTCTCACGACACAAGCCGCACGGCTCTTCACAACTACCATAGCGGCAAGGATAATGAAAGCAGCCATCGTTTGGGTTTCTGCCTGCGGTGTCATGTCCTTTTGCGCCGCCCTTTTCTTCTGCTTCCCGGTATCCAAGGCGTGGGACGACTCAGTGCCAGGGTGGTGTGTTAACCGGCCCGCACTGAACTACTCTGTTGCCGGCTTCAACATTGTCAACGACATAATGTTGCTCATAATCCCACTACCGTTCCTCACCAAACTGCAACTACCTCGGAAGCAACGTATCATCCTTATCTCAGTCTTTGCTTGTGGTCTATTGTGAGTCTCGTCATGCTTTTTACTATTTGTGACATACAAATAGCTAACTTCGCGACAGCACGACCATTGTTTCCATCGTCAGACTCCGGGCACTATACCTGAATCTGAATGGACCGTACGAAGAACAATCGGGTATGTACAGCGAGATCCTCCATGCGGATCGAGACGAATCAGTCTGCTCACCACAAGCATAGTGACGAGCGTTCCTATCGCCCTGTGGTCCGTGGTGGAAATAAACGTCGCCATCATATGTGGCTCGGTGCCATCCCTTAAAGCCTTCGTCTCACGAGTCATCTTCGGACAGAAGCCCGGGTCGACGCCGTCACATGGCGTATACGGCCTGTCTGCAAGTCGCAAGCAGAGCCACGTTCTGAGGAGCCAGGTCGACGACGACGACCGGCGTGGTACGAGACTTGAGATCCAAGTCGAGCAGTCTATCGAGATGAAGGCATATCACGTCGACGAGACGGGATCCGATAAAGACCTAATACAGGCGGGTGCGCAGGGTTTTCGAAACAACTCGCGGAATCAGACCGAAACCAAGATCAACGCGAACGGAAACGCGGTTATGGTCTCCGGTAGTTCGTCGCCGGTCTAACTGTCATTGATTTGAGTACTTGAATTTGTTTTAAAAGCCGTGTTTCCAATCAGCATACTCAGCGAGGTGGTATCAGTCGTATGTTGGTTTTGGCTTGAGCGTTGGCTACTTTGCAGCGGCGGCAAACCGAGCCACATGTCACATATATGAACATAAGAGTTAGAATCTTACTGCTCGGCAAGATGATTTGAGGGTGGACGTTCCTGAGGGAAGTTACCGTGAGTCGCTTTTGCTGTGTGCCAGGCTTGGTCTGCACACCCCACATAAAGGTACATACCATAGATAGTAATTAGCCTATTGATATCAGAACGAGCTTTGCTTGGGTGTCTACTTCGTGGCTACGGCATCTGTAGTGGATCAGTGCCCACTGCCCAACCTCCTGTGAATGAACTCCTACGGGACAACCCCCTGTGTGATAACCTCCTATGGGATAACCTCCTATGGGATAACCTCCTATAGGATAACCTCCTATGGGATAACCTCCTATGGGATAACCTCCTATGGGATAACCTCCTCAGGGATGACCTCCTATGGGTAGCCTCCGTTGCTGGCCACGTTCGAGGTTGTGGTAATATCCCTTTTCCATCAGGACGATAAAAAATTACCCCGACACCGCGTCCACACGATTTGTGTAGGCCGAGCCGGATCCCTAGCGGAGACTCACTACGTCCACAAAATCAAGTCCTCCGACTTTGACTTTCTTAGCCGCTAGAACTGGAACGTAAGTTTTCTGAATACAAGTAGAAACATCGCCGGTTTCAACGTTGTAGTTCGTTCTGAAGTCGACTCCCGGCCCTACTTGAGACCAAATCTCCCTCTTCTGCTGGGTATACAGCCTTTGCCCCCGCCGAATGGCGGCGGCGTGCTCTTATGGGATAAAATCCTTAGGGTATAAGCTCTGATATCATACAGTCTCTGCTCACCGGTATTTACTTACTTCTGTTGGTGGGTTTTCAAACCTATATTGGAATTTTGTTGTCCTTTGCCGTCTTGGTGGTCAGGGTCATTCGGTCAACTCTGCTGCGATTATGCTTCTGCAAAGTGTCCACAATTGAACAACTATATTGGCTGCTTCGGAAATTTGTAGTGTGTGGCTTGAAAACTGGATCCAGTGTATTATAACTGACAGATCGATTCAAATACAGTTTGGCCTCAGGATGGAACTGATATCGATTTAGCTATAGTTAAGATTTTTAAGACATGGATGAGTGCGGCTAATGAGCATCTGGACAGAACAAAACATGCAACGTCGGGAGTGAAAGAATTATGGGGAAATACCTCTAGGACTCAGAACTAAGTGAGTTGAGATCATGACATGCACATTTGTGGAAGTGATCCAGACTGGCCTCAGCACAGCCATTGTGTATTATGAAGTCCTGGCACAACAGCAAGCCCACGTCCATTTCGGCGGAGGCTATTGGCAAGAGCATTCGCCTCAAGCCTTCAAACTGAACGCAGAGGCCTACATTTGGATTTCCAGGACGTTTCACGGGGCCCTGTCAATTCCACCGGAGTTTGCAATTCGCACCTCTATTCCTTTACTGTATTGAGCACCTGTCCCATCGTACCGGTCGAGAGCTCCTAGTACGTGTTAATCACCCACTGCGAATTCTAAAGTGATACTTTCTACAATATTTCGCAAAATAAAGATCGAGGAACTGTAGAAGTATCTTATGGGATAATTCACAGTGGAATAATTCACAGTGGGATGCCTCACAATGGGATCTCTCGCAGTGGTATATCTCTCAGCGGGATAAATCATAGTGGGATAAATTGCAGTAGGATAATTTGCGATGGGACAACCTGCAGTGGATGTAATCCCATGGGACGACCCACGACTCCGGAGGCTACCTAGATACCGCTGAGGATTGCGGTAATGGAGAAAGCAGAAAACATGTCGGACAGCTCAGCAGGCACCTCCTGAGCGAGGATGCCGTTATTCAGGAACATTTGCTTGCGCGCATCCGGCTCTCCTACTCTCTCTCTGGGCCTGATTGCCACCACCATTGCTCAGTAAATTGGCACCGGGCGTCAAAAATACTGTATAAAGGTTGAAGCCAGACTACGTCGACGTATGCCTCATCTGGACCTATCCGCTCACCAGACATTGTATCGGCCACCCAGGTACTGGCCAGGTGTGTCTGGAATTAGGGCGACGGGGGACGGTTGTGATGGCTAGTTACGCCACAGGGGATGTCGTCAGGTGGAAGAATGCTTCCGCCAGTGGCGGAGACCAAATTGCAACGAATCAATGGAACATTATATCACGCGTCAGTTATCAACATCCAAAGGTGAGGTTGAGACATGCGCAGGTAACTAATAGCATGAGCTTCAGAGGCCCCCCTTTTTTCTGGTATGGGTAAAGCTCCAGGGCAGGCATACTCGAGAGCACTCACCATAGTCGTGCATGCTCCTCAACTACGGCATATGGTTCACAGATTTCGACTTTCGATGACAGTAGGGGCAAGAGTGTGGCGCCAGACTATGTCCCTAAGTAGGAAGCGATGCCGGTAGTGGGCATCCATCGCGAGGAGGACGGAGGCTATAGAAGTGACTGATATTAGTTTGATCGACAATCAAGCGGCAGTAGTACAAAGCCAGTTCTAAGGGCTAGAATACAATCATTCACAAGAAGAGCCACAGTCTGTATTATTGCGACGAGTCGCATAGATGGTGCATCGACCAAATAATTATTTTTTGCGTCTGCATCTCGACCGGTGCGTCAAGTATTTATGCATTTTACGAAATTTGCTGCCGTATGTAAGTTAGGCTCATTCCTTCACAATATTTGTGGGGGATAAGCACCTGGATAGCCGAGCAGTCTTGGCCCAAGCCAGATAAGCTCAATGGCAACCAAGAAACTCACCAAGAAGATTTGATGAATGCCGGACGTCTGCGTTCCCTCCGAAGGATCTGACAGGCAGGCTAGGATAAGAAAAGGGGAAGTATCACCGGAGCATAATAGCCGTAGTCAAATCAGTCCCCACCCTCGTGCAACCAAGCTAGGCCCGGAGAATTACTGTAATCTGCATGATTAGGCGCAGACAGCGAGGCCCAGACGGTGATGACGTCCCAACCCGGGGCTGGCTGTTCAGCCAGCAGTGGCATGTTTTACTATAAGGGCGACCGGTTCGTCTGTATGGCAGGACCTTGGCCACGAGTGGAAATCTGGTCGCGGGAGATCTGCCGACCATTGTGTGCGGAACTGTGGACTATTGCCATCACACCGAGCTAGCGGACGCACCCGCAGCTCGTCAAGTTAAAATCAGGCTTGGTTTGCCCGTTTCGCGTGCGCGTCTGCGGGAATGGGGGACGGAGGCGAAGAACGTTGTCTCGCTTGTGGTGGTGCCTAAGTCCTCTTGGGAAAGGATGTCCGAAACTTGATGGGGGGCGGCTGCAAGGGCCCGTTGTGGGAGGGTGGGAGGCTCGAGGGAGGCACTAAGGAGGGGTCCTCTTTTGATCATGGCCTGTTGGTTGAAATTTGAGGGAATGCGACCAGTGAGAGCCCTACCGGCCCCCAGACTTTTACCAAGGCCAAGAGATTTGCCATGAGTAGCTCGTCAGCAAAGCACGTCTTGTTCCCCTGCTTCGATTTGCTTCATTTGCTGGACCCCCGTGTTCGGTATTGTCTCGCATGCAGTGCAGTGTCGATCATTCCCGAACGCCAGGGTGGGCCAGACGCAAACCCCGGATGGCAGGATTGATGGCTGCCCCATAACGTTGCGGCGTGCAGAACAAAAGAAGCAAAACAGGTCCGCTCTCCGCGTGGCTTTCCGGCATCTTTTTCCCTCTCTCCTGCTCAATTGCTCTTTGGCGGCTTGACGTTTTGACGTCTCTGTTGCATGTCTTTGTCGTTCATGAGGAGCCGGGCTCGCTGACAGCGGAGGCCCACCCAAGCAACGGGGCAAGCATGACACAGTTACCTTCCGGGGCCGAGGGGTCCGCGGCGGGAGTCCTGGCTTGGGCATTTGTCTGCCTTTTCTGTAATTTGTTGATAATATGGCTGCTTGTGCAGAGCAAGGAGAAGGGAAGCTGTAAGCACTCACCGTCCTTGGCAGAGCGCCGGATGTCGCTGCGCTGACTCAACCTTGTACTGTGAATAATTGCTGACCAAACTCCAGACCTATTCTTCATTAGCTCCGCAGCACTCATTGCAAATAGCACGAGTATTGCACAACTAATTATGCTTATAATGTCAGAACAGTCCATTCCTACAAACCGTTATCTCGTCCCTTCCGCTTATTTCGTCCGAGTTCGTCCGAACGATGCTCAACCCCACAATGCAAAATGATGCCACATGACTGAGTGAGAGAGCTGACTCGGGCTTCTGCATTGTAGAAATTATGAGGACATAATGTGGGATAGGCTTCGATACCTGAAATACTTGGCCAAGGCGGGTATTCCTGCGATCGTAGCTTTGAATTCCTACGATACCGGCGCGGATAAGATTCTGTCGTCGATGAGTGCGTTTCCCAGCTTGTTGCACCTTAGAAGCCTTGATGCTAATTCGCCTCGCAGGATGGACATGCTTTACAATAGAGGCAGGCCTCGCGTTCTGTTGGAGTTTTCAACTGATGCAATCCGTCTACGGCCTGGCAGAATCGCCCACATTGCGCCGTCCACTCACCTTGATCAACCGCATTGGCAAGCCGCTGGCCATAATCCTACCTATGATTCAGGCGGGTCTTCTCCAATTGACCCCTTTGAAGAAGTCTGCGTTTTGGTATTTCTTCACGACAGATGTCCTTTGTAGGTTTTCGCGGATCGCCCCGTGCAAGACACTATTGTTGACTGGGAGCTCGCAGATTGTATTTCATGCCTTGGAGGGCTCTTTATGCTCGGGCTCATTTTCCTGGAATATATCCAGACACGACTGCTCCTCCGGAAGATTGAAACCTCAGGTGCGAAGTTTGGGACTCTTCAGCAAAGACCAAGCTCGATACATGACAGGTGGCTGGTAGTAAGGGTGACGATTCCCATGGTCTTCATCAGGTAAGCCCTACCAGGTCATGAGGTACTCAATGAATACTAATCGGGGGTCCATCCGATGATAGTGCTTTTGAAGGGTACAATATCGTTGTCCAGGTGACATATAACCACATGGACATCTCTGACTCTCTTACCGCGGAGCCAGACCTGACTGCTAGCAAGGCCCAGGCGACCATAGCCGCATTTATTCCAGGATGTGTGGCAGGTCTATTCCTCCTTATATGCTTTGGCACGACGCGACAATTCCGGAGGAGGCTATATAAGACCTTTGTTCCAGTGAGCTTCCAGCGGGCTCGCTCCGGGCAGTCCATGACGTCCTCGAGGGCTTCCTATGCATCAATGGACGACGATCCTGGAGTGCTGTCCCGCCAAAGGAGACTGTCGATGGAGAGGAAGATGCAGATTCAGGTGACCACCGAGGTGGAGATCAAGATGGAAGTACTCGATAAACCGGCGCCTATGGCTTACGATGTCGAACAACATCATTGGGACGACATCTCACCGATCCTACCTGGTCGCACACGAGGTCACGGGGATAGCGCGCTTCATTTATAAACAAGGCAACAATAACGTAACACGAGTAACGAGTCACGAATTCAGTCCAGTCTGTGCTTTGTGCTCTTGGATTCGCATGAGTATAGTCTAAGCATTGAGCCTGCCCGTACATGTGAGACTGTGCTAACCTGGAGCTTCTGCACTAATGACTTTTGTGGGTAAAGCGCATGACAGGGAGAGACTGGAGAACGACAAGGGAGAAGAGACAACTGAAGCTGGCAAGGTCATTTGCAGCTTGTTGAGCAAGCGCAGAGTTTTCTTGCAACTCCAGGTTTGATAAGTAAATTAACTACCTCGAGGATTTGCAACGTTGGAAACGCAAAGAATTGCTGTTCCGGGATGGCTGAATAACAAGCTCGGTCCCAAAGTCACTGCGCTGGGTGGACTTCCGTTGTTCCCAGACCTCGGCAACTTTCCCCGCAATCCAGCTTATACGCCCGCCTACAGCGACTTTGTACTTAATTCGGTCTCAGACCTGCTAACTTAGACCATATTACAAAGCCTTCGAAATTCTGCCTTTTATTTGCAATCCAACGCCTTCTGTACAACAGTATTCACCAAATACTTGAAAACCTCTAACTTGAGTATGGCTACACCAGTTCCCTTCTCAGAGCCCCCGTGGCTTCTCGGCCTGCCATCACCGATTTACAAAGAGACCCACCGGAAGTGGCAAGCCGACGTCAGGGCATTTGTAGAGAAGAACCTGATGAAGGACGCCATGGATTGGGAAAGGGCCGAGAAAGTCCCGCCCCATGTCTTCGAGACCTTTGCTCGGGCAAACATGCTCATCCCGAGCCTCCCGGCGCCCCTGCCCGTTGCGTGGCTCAAGGGGCTCGGCATCCACGAGCTGCTGGGCGGCCTCAAGGTCGAGGACTTTGACTACCTACACGGGCTGATCTACTCGGACGAGATGGCGCGGACGGGTGTTGTGGGCCCGTCCTCCAGCATGACGACGGGAATGTCGTTCGGCGTGCCGCCCATCCTGAAGTTCGGCGACCAGCAGCTGCAGGAGCGGTTCCTTCCCCAGCTGCTCAGGGGCGAGAAGAGGAGCTGCATCGCCATCACGGAGCCGGATGCCGGCAGCGACGTCGCAGGGATTACCACAACAGCTGTCAAGAGCGCGGACGGGAAGCACTACGTCGTCAACGGGACGAAGAAGTGGATCACCAACGGCATATGGACGGTGAGTAGACATTCAATCTCATCGAATTCGTTGCGCCCCGTGAATCTTGAACTTAACTGGAGTACGAGTTCTCAGGATTGGGCGAGTATGGCGGTAAGGACTGGCCCTGAAGGTTCAGGGCCGCAGGGCTGTCGATGCTGGTCGTGCCACTCAAGAACCAACCCGGCGTCACGATGCGCCAACTCAAGGTGGGCGGCTCGCTGACTGCGGGGACAACGTTCATCGAGCTTGACGATGTCAAGGTTCCAGTCGAGAACCTCATCGGGAAAGAAGGAATGGTAGGTCCTTCAGAAACCCCTCCTGTGTTATTGGCACCGCCCCTGTGCCGAGGAACACTTTAAACCAGAGACTGACCTAACTGTTGCAACCAGGGGATGAGATATGTGATGACTAATTTTAACCACGAAAGACTCTCGATCGCCGTAGGAGTTACCCGGCAGGCCCGGGTGGCCCTGTCCGCCGCGTTCGAGTACGTCCTCAAGCGCGAGGCATTCGGGCGGCCCCTGATGGACCAGCCGGTAGTCAGACACCGCCTCGCCAAGGCGGGCGCGCTGCTTGAGTCCCAGTGGGCCTGGGTCGAGCAGTTCGCGTACCAGCTGACGCAGATGTCGAAGGAAGATGGCGACCGTGAGCTGGGCGGCCTGACGGGCCTGCTGAAGGCGCAGGCCGGGCTGGTGCTCAAAAACTGTGCTGACACGGCGATGTTGCTCTTTGGGGGCAATGGGTACACGAGATCGGGACAGGGAGAGCTGATTGAGAGTGAGTACCGTCCTCGCGCTTCCACCGCGCATCTAGGATCCAAAGTTTGGACTTGGGGCTTGAGTCGGAGCTCCCAGACTAACCTTAAATGTTTATAGTGATCTGGCGAGACGTGCCTGGCGCAAGGATCCCCGGTGGTTCAGAGGATGTTCTGCTAGACCTTGCTGTACGTCAGTTGGTCAAACTATACAAGGCCAAGACGAAGGCTTTGGGAAATAGCAAGATCTGAGGTGGCTTGAAGGTCATACTTGCACGCACAGACTGTAAAATGTATTGCACCGGTAACGATGGATTCAAGAAAAACAAGAGCCTCAAATCTGGCCCGCTCTTGACTAATTTCGATGGTCCCACCTTGCACACATCACCTACTCAAGTAGTTCTTGACTCCGTTGACGCCCGATCGATTTTATCCTGTGCGAGCATGGCGGTCTACCCTCGGCAGAGACGGCTCAGACGAGATTCCCAAATGTATGTCATGAAACCGAAGGGAAGAGCAAAGCCTGGGACGACTTCACCCATAGTAGTATGCTTTGATGGCTTGCGTGTGACAGAGAGAAATGGTGTGTAATTAAGCTAGCCAGCAGCTGAAATGGTAGTATGATGTTGCTCCTGTAAGTCCTGGAGACTTCCGTCTAAAATTCCCAGTCTTCATAGATGGATCCCGATCTGTATAAGATCTGCCCGCCCGAAATCACCAAACGCCTGCTATGCCGGGCCCAGCAAGCACAAAGAAAAGCCCCAAAAACAAGATGAAATTCCATAGGCCTAAATATTGCAGCAGCTTAGATCCAGACCTCATTATCAGCTCGGTTTTCCTCCAGGTGCTGGTAGATTGCGTCGTAGTTCTTGCACACGTGCTTGGCGTCCCAGCCGTCGCTGCCGATGAAGCCCTCCGGGAAGGTGGTCTGCTGGCCTTCCAGCGCCGTGTCACCGCAACACATGATGTTCTGCCGGAGGTACTCGAAGCAGTGGGGCAGGTGTCCTTGCATTTGTTCGGGTATGAGGCTGGGGTCCGAGATGAGGCCCGAGTAGACCTGGGCGATGTTGTAGAGGCAATGGAGCTGGTGGGTGACGCTGGTGGTGTATACCGTGTTCTTAATTTTCGGCCCCTCGAGCGGGCGAGGTGGCAAGTTGTCGTAATGCGAAGGGTCGTGAACCTCGACGTAGCCCAGGCCTTTTGGTACGATGCCGAGCCACTTCTGCCTCACCTCTTCCGTGAAGAAATCTGTCCCGTTCTCCGGGACGAAGCCTAGGTCTGGTACGAAGGTCTTGATCTGCTGTGAGACTTTTGACGTGGTACCATGTCAGCGAGGTCGAATTGCTGCGCCAACGCACAGAAGGGAGCAGTGCGTTCGGGTGGGTGAAGACGCTTACCTCTAGGCGCGAATCCAGAGATATCCCCATTACCCTCGAAATGACCATAATTCTCCTGGTTGTAACGCCGGTCGACGAGCAGGCCAAGGATTACAAACAGGAGGAGGGTGTTGAGTAGACCCTGACATGAGAAGACAGCGGCGCGACTTCGTTGCCATCTGCTCTGCCTCAGGCGCCCAGCCTCACGTAGCTCATCCCAGCTCTTCTCCCCGTGGCCCATCAGTGACTCTCCGGCATCAGTGCTTGCATCATCTTGCAGAGTTCCATGATTGGGGCTCCCAATATTGGAGTACTCTGGTTGCCTCGGGGCCATAATCGTCAGCGGCCGGCAGCTCTGGCTTGGCTAAATTATAACGGGGGAAAGAATGATAATATAGGACACGAGGATGCTTGAGACAAGCAGAGGGTTGTTGTATATAGGATGAGAACGGATGATTCGTCTGAAGAAAGAATAGATCTTGTTTCGCGGGTCGTGGACTGAATCTCAACCCCAGTACCGTGTGTGGCGGGAAGTAGTTTCAAGAACAGTTCAAAGTAGCTCGCTGGGGTCAAAGCAGGAGATGAACGAGAACTTGTGAGTTTAGATTAGATTCGAAGAATCTCTGTGCTTGAAGTCAGGGTACTGCCAACTGAGCAGTTGGACTTCGCTCTGGTATGGGGTGAGCGCCATGGGGCTGAAACGCAGAGTGTTTTGTTCGTCGCTGGGCCCGACCCGGACCCGGGTCCGAAACAGTCGAGTGACTCCCACAAGAGGACTGATTGCGTGTACACAGCAGAGTCGTCATGCTTGTCAGGAGCTGTCTGTTTACTGGGCGCTTCAAAATTCGACCATGTAGTGCAGCAGGCAAGTAAGCACGCCAAGATGGGCAGCCGCGGAGCATGTCACAGGCTCACAGCAAGGGGCGTTCTTGTGTCACGATCGACGGTTCACAGCTCCAACGTGCACGAGGCAGTGTGGTTTGCAGGACGGACACCGGGGTTCATGAGCAAAGCGATTACGGCACCTCTCGAGCATATGTGGATGGATTTCAATGCGAAAGGGGAAACAAGGAGACAAACAAGACGAGAAAACAAAAGACACCCGGCATCCATCTATTCTGAAGCAATTGAGTGACTTGACAGAGTACACTTTGAATTGTTGAGGGGTTGTCCCCAAGTCTTGAGATGGCGATATCCTTCTTCGGTAACGCGACAAAGGAGGTTCCTCTCCGCATCGAGGCAGCACGGAATGTCCGCTGCGTAGGGTTGTGGATCCGCAATGTCCGTCTGCCCGGTGGACAGCTGACGGGGTGTTGACCCGAGGAGAGCCGGTGTTGGGTGACCCAGAGCGGCGGGATCGGAAGCGAGGCGGGGTGAACCAACAGGCTGGGTAGCCGACCCTCCTGGACCAGAGGGAAAAAAGCACGCGGAGGACCGGAATCAGGCCATGGTCGCACGCAGATAGCGCAACTAATAACCTGGCCGGCGATGGATGCCGTGACATGTGGTGTGCGTGCATGCTGCCCAGGCTGCCAAATCTTTGCGGGGTGAGACATGGAGGCCCCAGCATTCCTCAAGCTTCGCGTGTGCCTCGCGTGCGGACATCGCTCGATTGCCTTCAGCAGTCTCGATTCAGCCTCACCCGAAGTGGTCGACGATGTCGCTTGGTGGGGTCAATGGTGGATGGGCGATAACAGGTACTCAAGTACTGCTGTAGCTAGATGGTGTAGTTTGCAAGCATTCGCGCCGTCTCCTCGTTCGTTGCAACCACACAAGATCGATGTGGTCTATACTACTACTGTCGAATGTATAATTGATCTTGAGTTGCACCACAGCAACGAGATTTGGCCTCAGTCAGCGAATTGCAGCGGGGACAGGGCTAGAGTTCGGTCCCAGAGTTGAGGGCGGCTGGCGATCAAGCTGCAGACGGGCAGGACAAGAGTTTCTGCTGCTGCTGCAGTCCTGCAAGGTGCTTGGCCCTCGCCTTCCCCGCGAACGAGTCGGTCCCGCAAGGAAGGCAGTCGCCCCACCATGGGACTGGGAGCCTGCCATCCTGCCATCCAACCAGAAAGGTGCTGTCATCGCCTGTCCCGAGATTGGCCGATGGGCAATGGCCAAGAGTCCCAGAGGGCCCACTCGCACTCCCGGATCCCCCAAGTGCCCCAGTGGTGCCCCAGACTATTGCTAAGACGCCGACGGCACCCAGATAGCCGTTTACTACTACTACGTCAACATGCGCTCTTTGCTCTGCTCTGTGCTTCAACACTCGACTTGCCTGCGCTCGTCCGTCTCTCTGCGAACCGACCGGAGATCAAAGTAACCCCAAGCCGTACTCTCCTTCTTGGCCCGACCGTTTGTTTTGCCCCGAACGGCCACTCTGGACGACATCTCTACCTGCAGCCTGCCTGCCGATGATTGCTTTGTGTTCTCCTGTCTCAGGGGAAAACACCACCCGCATCGCAGTCACAAGCCAGACAAGACACCCGTCATAGTCAACCACGAGGCCTCCACGACACCCGCAGCCCTCGGCCTCCCGCATCATACGGCCTGGACTACATCAAGCCATCTCATTCTTCTCTAGGACCACACGCGCTGCTCATCACAAGTACCTCCCTTGTTCTGCGACATTGCGGCCACTCGTCCCGCGCGTCGGGACATCTACGATCGAGGCGAAACATCACCCACCCAAATCCCGCACCACCAACCCACCATGTCTCCCCAGCGACCCTTCCTCTCCAGCTTCTTCGCCGCCTTCCGCCAACAGCCTCCACCATCGATGTCACAGTCCTCCCCGCAGGCGTCGTCAGCAAACAAGCAGCCATCCTCATCCACGACAACATCCTACTCCGTATCGACAACGGCGCCCTCCACGTCACGCGGCATAGCAGCGCAGGCGGCCGCCGCCGCCCAGTCACAGTCCGCCGCCGCCCGGGGGGTCACATCGCCGCGCGGCATCCCCATCCCCCAGCAGCCGCGGCGGCGCGGAAGCGATAGCTCCACCGAGGGGTTCCGCGAGGTGCTCGGCGCCGACAAGATGTACATCGGCGGGAAGACGGCTGCCGGCGAGGAGAAGTACTTCAAGTTGGGTATGGTGCGGAGGGTGCGGAGCGGGGACAGGCTCAGCCTGGACCGCCTGAGTTTATGAATGATGGTTGAGGGCGACGACACCAAAAAAGCGCAGGGCCAGACTAAGATCATTGGGTACGACTACCTTCATGGGAGGAAGTCGGTACAATGAAGGATGCGAGACAGATGTGCGGAAAAAGAAGAAAGGTCCGTCACAAAGCGGATGATTACAGTTGCCTGGGCGAAAAGGTTGCATAAATATCGCGGCATTCTGATTTATGAGTACTGGCGTTAAGGAACTGATGGCTTGGGACTCACAGGGACTGGCTAGGGATTTGGGCATAGCTTATCGCGAGGCAAACTGTCAGTGAGCCGTCATTGCGGCTTCTGGGACGGATCTACAGGACATATCCCCGTGTCCATCAAATAGGTCTCGCAGACCACGCATGTCTATGATAGAGTGAAAGGCGGGGACACATCGTCGATTCAACAAAAGCATACATGATTTTCTTTTGATACACCCTATCCCCGCTACTTGAAGGTCGTATGGTGATACGCAGGAACGGCAAGCTCTGTTCTAGGTGGTGACGTCCTTTATTTGAATGGAAATTGGCCGGAAGTATGTGCAAGTATCTGCCACTAGACTGTGACTACTTGGCATTATTGGATCGACCATCAGTCACTAATTTACATGCACCGTCCTCGTCAGTGTACCACGATAAAGGGAATCATGGAAACGACTCTGAGGTGCTGCCAGGTCTTCAAGTTGAGTACAACCACCTCAGGACCTTCGCTCGGTTACGGGGTTCTTAAGACTGCCGCTGGAGTTGAACGGTGTGATGCAAGGGCATATGTGCATAAGACAAGTGGCACATTAGCTAATGAAGCAACATCCAAGATTATGTGACGGGGACGAAACCGTCTGTCACGGTGGGGATGAGAGCGTCAGCTCGAATCAGGGAGAATTGTCAGTTTCCTGACAGGCCGATGGCCTTGCCATAAATACCCAGGTCATCGCATAGACGCTCAAATCTTTGCAGACTGTTTTGTAGATCTAGTTTGAAAGGCACTCCGAAACTATCATCGGATATCGAACAGCTACCAATTCAAGAGCTCAACGACACAATTTCAACATGAAGCTAATCAACACACTTCTCACTACTCTAACCATCGCCCTAGGTGTCTTGGCCCAGGAAAATTTCACAACGACAGGAAACGAAAACATAGACGCGCTGAATCTCTCAGAAGCAGAGGCCCTCGGCAGGTCACTGACCTGGTACCATTTAGACGAAGACGACGAGCAGGAACTGTGCGGCAACACGGACGCACAGCCGGATGGGAGGGAGGACATTCTGAAAGAGGACTGCCAGGAACTCATTGATTTCATGAAGACCAGGCCCGGGTACTGGAAAGTCAACGGCTACAACCAGCATTTTGGGCCGGCCGATCTGGTCACTCGTGGCACATGTGAATTCACTGTTACCCGTGAGGATGCACTGAACACATATTTCGAGTAAGCTCCACACCATTTGATAGCTCTCCCCCAAATAACAATCTCGATGAGATCACACTCTGACTGATACTGACTCTAGAATCGGCAACATGGACGTGATTTCTTTCGTCGAGGCGGCTATGCGGACGACCAGAGACCCCACTCGAATGGCGACGGTTTCCGGGTCGGTCACTTGTGCTGGTGATTTTACACCATTGGTCTTGTGGAAGGTAGATTACCCACTGTCTGCTGCTTTTCATTCCGTCCGTATGAGTACCATGGAGTGGGCAATGGTGGGCTTGTCTATTTTTGTCTTCATATTCATGTAGAAAGGTGAAGGAGGGGGGGGGGATACCTCGAAGAGTACTTCCATACCGTACCTAGAACTGATAGCGATCGACAACAACAGATAGAACAGACCCCATGGAATCTCAGCGTGCTCTGAGTCAAAATACTACAGTGTTCCTTACGTTGTGAAGTTCAGTCACTGCCAGTGAATATGTGTGCTCTGTATCTGAGTTCTCTTTCCTGCGTAGCTTCTGATCAAAGAAGGCTCTAGAGACGAAATCATTGGGGAATTTAGATGGATTCTTGGGAGATCTTATCACTTGTGAATGAAGCTGCACTCCCAGGCTAATGAGTTCGAATGTTCAATACTCAATTGCATCATGCAGAAAACTGCGAGTGTCAAGGAGGGCTTTTATGGGTTACCGTGATCAGCAAGCAGGTGGAGTGATAATAAGTGAGGGGCCAATATCATGTATCAAAGGTATATGTTCATAGTAATATGTAGCAGATGGTAAGGTATAGATCTGACAACGAGCTGCCGGGCTCCCAGCTTGACAGCCCCCTACCACATGAACCTTTGAACTCGACCCCCGTCGAGGAGCGAGCCATCTTCAGCTCTCCAATAGAACGGTCTGGCGATGAACATATACGCCGTGGCCAAGTGCACCATCAGAAACCAAGCCGTCTCCACGAACAGGCGCAGATCGAATCTCTGGCTAATCGAGAGAAGCGTGTCCACCAGGTGACCCGGATCGCCCTCACTTCTCCTCGATGACACCGGGGGCGTATAGGCGGGCCACGCGGGGGCGAGGAGCCGCCAGAACACCCACGGCATGATGAAGTATCTTGGTTCAACCAGCGGTGCGGTGATAAGGGATAATGCCGTGGCCAGGAGCCAAAGGAGGGCTGTCGAGAGCGTTGGCGGGTCGACAGAGAGAACGGCATCCATGTGCGAGTCTTTGATCTTGACACTTTTCGTGCGAAATTTCTTACTCTCACTTCCCTGCTTTTGTGCATCTTCCTTGACGGAATCTACAGCATCATACCTAGGCTGAGACCCTCCGAGCGCTTTCCAACAAATGCTCCAACATAGGGCGTAAGCCGGGACGAGGGCATAACGAACCCAAGGCCCGCGAAGTATGCTGTAGCGGAACACGTAAAACATGTAGTGCCTGTTGTCCGCGAGCGTAAAAGGGTGAATAATGGTGTTGAAGTGCACGATGGCCAGGGCTACTAAGATCAGGGAGGTGTAACCTGCAATGCTCAAGTACATGGCATACCAAGTCCGTGGTTTCTGCGTCTCGGACGGCTTTTGACTGCTTCCTGAGGCGCTGGATCCGGTCTTGAGAGAGAATGGCCACATCAAGAAGGGAAGGAGAAGAGGCGCGGAGAAGAAAGCGAATAATGGCCAGATGTAAAGCATCTGAGGAAAATGAATCGTCGCGACGTGGTTCGTCTTGTCTCCTGCCCAGACGTTAGTGGGATACAAGTGGTCGAGCAGATCATAGGAGACATACCGAGCACAACACTGCCGTTCCAGATGACAAATGCCACAAAGAGACTCATGATAGCAACATGAGCCCAAATCTGCTTGGCAACACGGAGCGGGTTACAGACGACCGCAATGGCAATGCTGACAACGCAGGAGAACACATCTACGGAAAATGTGTTAGAGGTGAAATGTGAATCAGGGTCTGCCCGTTGAAAATATTCACACAGGCCCGGCCACGAAAGAAGGCAGGAGCGCAACGCTTTGCATAAGAAACTCACCATCCAGAGAAGCCTGACCCACCGCAGGATCATGAATCTCTCCTAGCGAAGATCTCCAAGCGAAGTATTTGATGTTCGCTAGTATATCCCCCTTAGTTGGTGGCTGAGACCTAACAGCAGGCACAGCTTGGACAGCCTCGACAGCTTCCAGACCACCCATAAAAACGACGACCCAGAAAACATTGGTCTGCCTCATGAAGAGAGAACAAACACCAAGGAATATGACGAAGAAGTCGTTCCGCCAGGGCTTTCCTTTCGGGCCGACTCGCTCCAAATGATTCTGGAAGGCAAAAAGTACCATGAGCGTGGAGATGACGTCGGTGTAGTACAATGCCGAGAAGAAGAACAGAAGCGGGAATAGGCCGATGTTCATGCCGGTGTGGATGGCATGGAAGCTGAGGGACGACGGCCGGGACCGACGTTCGCCCCGTTCGGCAAGCCTCGTCTCGACCAGCCGTCGACAGTCAATCGCGGTGAAAATGAGGACGATTATGGCGACCCAGTTCGTCATCCGCAGGCTGGTCTCGGAGCATTTCCCATTCATGAACCATAGGGCTCTGTGGATCAGCAAGCTAACGGCATACCTAGAAAAGGTGTTAACAAGCCGATGCCGTCGAACGGGCGGCAACGGGAACACTTACAGTCCAGGGGGTGTTGTGATCTTGTCGTCCCACTCTAGCCATTTTGACTCGCAGTACTTCTGGGCCTGGGGAATATGGAAGACTTCGTCCTGATGGATATCAGTGATGAGACCATGCAAACCCTGGCTTGGGGCCTGTACTTACTAGGTAGGGTTCTGGAACGCTTATGGCTACGGCTGCTTGCCACGCAAGGCCAATGAGAGCTGGTGCAGCAAGAAGGCCGACTTTCACGGCCGGCCGATCCCAGCCGTATCTCGAGAGGTGTTGGATGAGGAAGAGGTAGACACATACGAGACTGTAAACGGCGGGGCGAATTGCAAGAATGACAAAATTCCGGAGGGCTACCACGGTTTCCATCTCGCCTGGAACCCAGCAAGGAGTGACAATAGTTGGCAAGAACTTCAAGAACGATGTTGCAACAACGTCGATGCGTGGCTCAGTTGAGAGTCAGCATACGGCTTAAGGACAGCATCGAAGTGGGCCGTGCATTGACCCGAGCTTTAGCCGCTACAGTACAGCGCGCCCCCTAACCTCAATGGAAAGCACGACAACGATGGGCAAAGCATACTATTGATTGAGGCAGACCTCCCAGATACAGCAGATACATTAGCCATATTGGGCCGTGAGAAATATCTCAGTCTTAAAGTGACTGGAGGTATTGTCCCAAGCTCTCTACGCCTCATAAGTTCCGTGACCGTAGCCAAGGAAAGATCATGAGCTCTCAAGGATTCCTTCCCGTTACCAAAATTGGAGCCACAACGGGACTGACGAGATGGTAAGGAACGTCTCCAAGGGCTCGTCTGTGTCTTGATTCTATTGCAAATGCTCTTTTTTACACCGGGCCCACAAGGCCATTTTCTATGACTGCTCCTCTGACATCTCCCACGATTCCTCTCAATTTTAACTTAGAAGGGCTGTCTGTTGTCAGCGACTGATACAGAAGCTTTGTGCCAAAGGTTGGGGCCACTTACGTTGTCCTCTGGGGGAATCTCGTTGATGAAGTAGCTGCCGAGGAAAGGCACTCTCTTTAGGGCTTGTTAGCAGAGAATACCCGGGCAAGCTCAGAGGCTTTCCATACCTGAAGAATGTCGCGCTGCACCCTGGGGATTCCAGAAGCGTAGAAGATGACTGCGAACAGAGCAACACCGCCAAGTCCGGCAGCCTTCGTGCCCCTATTCATGTCGTGTTAGCTCTAATTGATTTGTCCAATGAGTATACCCCATCAAAGCCAGAGCCAGGCCCGGTTCGCCAGAGAGATCCATCGCATGCCGGCCCTCCGGTATTGGGGAGTCCAGCCTTGCACCAAGCTGGCCAGCAGGCCAATTTCCAGATCTCTGCATCCTGAAGCAGACCAACTGCACTCTCTCTGGGCCCGGCTTGGTAAGGGCAAACGAGGGTGAAACCTGCTTACAGTGAGATGGCCTGCTTGCCAGTCACACCCGCGACATGGGGCTGGAAGCCGTATCTGATTGCCATCATTCGTTAGCCACCAATTCTCCTCCAAGTGTCGGTACGCATCGTCGGTGTCGGTGTCAGTCCGTAGACAGAGATCGTGCGATGTTCTGTCGCGAACACATCATCGTTTCGGGCGAAGGCGTCTTACTTGGGGCCATAGGGGCTCCTGTACTGAGGGTAGGGGTCTGCCCGGCGGATCTGAGTCTGCATCATCGTGGGATCGTCAGTGGGAGTCGTGCGACACGTATTGTGGGCTGTACTGCTTCAATGGAATGGTTGGAAGTGACTTGAAGGCGCTGGACATACAGGGAACATCTTGTGTGTTGTGTCACGACGTGAAGAGTGTGTCTGCTCTGCCTTTGAAGTGTCGTCGACGAGGTTGGAAATGTCGCGACGGCTACTGGATGCCAGTGATGCGCGCGAGCCTCCAAACCGGGTCGAGCCGGGAGTTGGGTTTTTCGTGCCTGAGGCGCCAATTCCGAGCCGGGCTCTCTAGCGCCATCCTGGTCGCTGGGCCTAAGCAGCCCTGTAGCAGCCCGTGCATGCAGGGTGTGGGGGCCCGGGCGGCAGCTTGCTGGCAAGCAAGCTCCGACCGCGATTCAATGGCAGCTCCATTGCTCTGGCTCAACCTCTTCTCTCCACGAGAGCTGCAACCTAATCCCACGAGCGGCCTCGAGGCAGTCGCATGAACACCGTGTGGGGAGGTCAAGGCGCACTTACAACAATGGACAAAATCATCGACGTCCGCTTCGAGCGTGTCGAGAAGGCCCTTGCGACGCTGGTCGAGTCGATCACAAAATACAATCCCCAGGCATCACAAGCTGTCGAACTTGCAAATGCCGACAACGAATTGGGCCACGGGTTGAGACAACGTATGCCTCGCCCCCTATCTACCGTCCCCACCCTCGGTCCTCCAGATAGCTAACAAACCTTCCCTTTTCGCAGTGGAAACCCACCAAAATAATTACCGCCGCCTAGAATCCCTGAAAGCATCCTCTTCAGCCCTCGACGCCCAGATCCGCGACACCATACGCACCCTATGGAACACGCGCAAGGACATCACGAGCACAAGCACGACCGCCGCGCCAGACGGGCCGCAGTACGATGTCAACTACGAGGAGCTGCTCAGCTACGCGCGCAGGATCAGCAAGATGACGCTGCCCCCAGCGAGCGTTCTCTCCCGCCTCGAGGCAGCCAACGCCGACAGCGGCATGTCGACCGGTGAGGCGGCCAACACCCCAAACACCACGGCAGCCCCGACGCCCGTGGCAGGCGGCTCGACCCCGAACCCCAACGCCGCGTCGTTCAACGGCGCCCCGACGCCCGCCGCGCAGTCGCAGTCCCAGGGCCAGCAGGGCACCCAGACGACAGCCAACTCGGGCGCGACGGCGCTGCCCGAGGAGTGGACGCAGTTCCTCGACCCGCTCACGGGGCACGTGTTTCTCCCGTGGGCGACAGAGGACAAGATCCGGGTCGGCGCGCTCGCGTCGATCCAGAACCTCGTGGAGGAGGGCATCGACCCCCGCGGCTACGACCCCGCGGAGGAGGAAGCGCGGCGGCAGAGGGAAGAGCAGGAGCGGCGGGAGCAAGAAGAGAGGGAGGCCCTGGAGCGGGAGGAGAACCTGAGGAAGATGAGAGAGGAGCAGGCGCGCATCGCGCGGGAGAGGCAGCGCGAAAGAGAGCGCTTGCAAGAGGAGGCCCGGCGGAGGGGGAGCACTGGTGTCGCTGGACCGTCACCCGGCGGAGCAGGTGCTTCGACGGAGCCGCAGAAGAAGCAGTTCCAGTTCATGGGTGGTGATCTGGATGACGATGATGACGACTGAGCACTCAGGTCTACGAAACCCGGCAATGTAGCCCTGCTGCTGACGATATATTCAAATCCAACCTAATGAGAGATTAAACCCAGCGCGGTAGTTGCAATTGTCGGGAAAGACCCCGGGGTGAACCACACATGGCTACTAATGCTCAGTTGTAATACGTCACTTGGCCTCTAGGCATCATGGTGAATGTTATGTCTACCACGCCTAAATTGCTATGAAGAATCATGCGACCTTGACGCCCAAAGCTGTTCTTGTCGCGACCGCACACTCATGCCATTTGTTCGAGCCTAAAGCGTCCTTGTGCCTGTGGGCAGGCACTTGCGCATTCCCTCGTGTTGTTGGTACAGTCTACAAATACTATACAGAAGATACCTACTTTCCGGTTACCCTAACGTTGACGAGTCAGGCAACCCTCTGGGATGCTTAGTCGATCTTGATAGAAGAGTATATCTTTCGCGTGAACCACCAACTAGAGAAGAACCCAATGGTTCCTGCATATTGTCAGCAACTTGAAACGACCCAAACGCAGCATATTTGAACTCACCTGTCAGGATGAAGAATAAGAATGAGATCAGTCCACTGTACCCAATGTACAGCATGCTGCCCACGAGACCACCCAAGCTGAGCTTGGTGATCCAGTATATCATCGCGTTCAGGAAGATGTAACCTGCGCTCGTGCCCGCTGCCAGGAAGGACCTCCACTGCCAGTTGTAGTTCTCCGCACACAGCAGGAAGTATACCATCAGCACAGTGACTGCGGCGCAAGTGATGATCATCAGACCGTAGCACAGGAACAGGAACCCAAACATGTAGTAGATCTTGCTGAACCAGATGCTACTCATGATAAAGTAGAGCTCGACGAAAATGGCGCCGAAGGGCAAGATGCCGACGAGGAGCATGCTGGGAATGGGCTTGAGGTAGGTGGTAGCGGGGGGGATCTGTCGAGGGATCTGGTTCGTGCGGACCGGAGACTCGATTGGGGCGGACTTGAACCCCAGCCAAGAACCTGTGCACGAGAGCGGGACTGAAATGATAAACCAGATCAGAACGAGGACAAGCATTGTCGTGAATGGCACTGCGCCGGCGGATTGCTTCGCCCAAAGGAGGAGGTTGAGGACGAAGAATATGGAGAACACGATTCCGGGGACGAGCAGAGGCGTGAGGCCGATGTTGAGCTTCCACTTCTCGCCGTCGAGCGACTTGTACACTCGTGCGGACACATAGCCGCCAACAAAGCCCAGGATGGTGTAGAGGAGGACTAGGATAGTGCCAAGCGAGCCGCGGTTCGATGGCGAGAGGAATCCGAGCAGCGCAAAGCAAATGGTGAAGCCAGTCATGACGAAAAGTTGCGCGCCGTTTCCGAGAAAGATCGAGAGCAGGAGAGGGTGGGACGGTGTGCGGAAGACATCGCCATGGACCAATTTCCAGCCTGAGTCCTCCTGCACTCCATCCTCGACCACGGATGTCCCGTTCAGATCGTCCAAGTTGATTGAGTCGAGGCGGTTGTACCTCGCGATATCCTTGCGTAGGGTGCGGACAAGTACGGACATGACGGTCATGACGAGGAACACCACGATAATCGCCGAGTTGATGAGTGAGAACCAATGGATCTTAGGGTCGAAGACATGCAGATACTTGTCCCACCGAGTGGCCCAAGCGGTGCCGGACTTGATCCAGAAGACGCCGTAGGAGAATTTGACGTTGGTCTGACCGTCACCAGACAGCACGACTGGTTCGTATTTTTCCGTGGCGCAGTCGGGCTCCTTGTCGCCGTACTCGAGAGAACGAGGCTGAACGATAACGCCCACTACGCGCAGCTGATTCGGATTTCCGCCCACTTCGTGATACTCGACGATGATGTCGTAGTGGTTGTTAAAAGTAGGCTTGTTGTTAGACACCTCGCCCATCAAAAATCCAGGGCTGTAGAAATCCGTATGGGTAAGCTCGTCGGTAATGTCCTGGCCAGCCGGGAGCCCGTCCACCAGCCAATTCAAGCTGTAGCCCAACTCGATCTTCTCGTTGACGAATTTCGCAGCAGCTTGGGTGTACTTGACATCGCAAAGAGCCTTGCAGGATTCGTTGGTTGCCATCTTAAGCTCGAAAGGCGACGTCATGATTCTGTCGCCGAATAATATGCTGCCCAAACTCTCGCCCACAGATTGCGGTCCACCCTCCGGTTGGCAGAACTTGAATATTGGAAGATAGTAGTCGTATGCTACAACTGAGTGTAGCATTGTGTCTCCCGGAGGAGCGATCGGCTTTATTGTGTTGACATATAGAGGCACTACATCGCCCTTTTTGTATGAGGTTGGGGCCACGCCGGGCAGATAGAAGGCAGACGCGAGCTGTGGCAGGGCGACAAGGGAGAACAGCGCCGCCGCCGACGGCGACGCGATGTTTGGTATTTGCATTTTGGTCGTTTCGTGTCCTTGATGATAATGTAGGTCAGCCTTCTATGCTTGTTGAGAGATACAAAGCAGGCAATGCGCCAAGGCGTAGAGAGCTATGGCTGGATATGGAACGTGCCTCTTCGAGTAGTGGATCTCTCTCAGATAGCTCGAGGGGAAGGGGCGCAGTGCTCAGGGCTGCGTGTCGCCAAACATGCCAGCGTATTCAATGCTGGACAGATTTGATGCTTTCAATGGCTGCAGCGGACAATCATATGACCTGCAGTCGAATATGCAGTGGATCAGTCAGCGCGGCGTTGATGACGGTTTGTTGAATCTTCTTGTTCAGCCAGTTGTCAACTTCTCACCAAATCACCGACTGCGCCGCGCTGCACGGCGTTTCGATACATGGCAGCTCTAGCGACCCAAACCCCTGTGTCGCGGAGCTCGGGTCAGCCCTTTGGACTGGCTTAGTCAGGGCCACGGTAGCCTCTCACTGGCTGTGCCTAGGTACGTATCTGGGTACTACTGACGGCAGGCAAGCTACTGCTACAGCTACAGAATTCTTATCGCAGGAAAAAAAAAAGTTTGGATAGTCCGTGATTTCTACACAACATTTCCACGCTGCAATATGGCGGCAGCAACAACCCTACCCGTTCTCTTGGACTCGTTAACGCAATCGCTATCCTCGGTTTTCGAATCAACCTCCAAGATACCGTCGGTCGAAGCGCCTAAAGATGGCATCTCCCTGCTCGACGTCAAGAACGAGCTCCTGCTCTCATACCTGCAGAACCTAATCTTCCTCATCCTTGTCAAGCTGCGCAAAACAAAGCAGAGCAGTGCAGACGACAAGGACAGCCATGTTGACGATAAAGAAGTTGTAACGAAGTTAGTTGAGCTACGCTTATACTTGGAGAAAGGAGTCCGGCCTCTGGAGGAAAAGTTGCGTTACCAGATCGAAAAGGTACTGCGCGCTGCCGACGACGCAGAGCGCAACGAGAAAGCCGCGCAAGCAGCCGCAGCGTCTGGGTCTGACTCTGAGTCTAGCGACGACGGCTCTGAAGAGGATGATCAGAGCGAGGAAGAGTCGGTACCCGCACCAAAACTCGATGGTCTCCATGCCCATCCCAATCTGGTCGCCTTGGCCCGACGTCCTGCCGCCAACCCCGCTGGAAAGCACGGCAAAGAGAATGACGGCGTCTATCGACCTCCCAAGGTCGCCCCTACGGTCATGCCCACCACCGAAAGGCGTGACAAGAGGGAACGGGGCCCGATCAAATCCGCGACCATGGACGAATTTGTGGCCGATGAGCTATCTGCGGCGCCGGTGGCACAGCCAAGTATTGGCACGAACATTGCCCAATTCGGCAGGAGACTCAAGACTGAGTCGGAGCGCAAGGAAGAAGATGAGCGTCGCGACTACGAGGAGCGGAACTTCACACGGCTGCCGAAGGAGAGCAAGAAGGAGCGGGCTCAGAAGGCCGCGCGTGATGGACGGCGTGGGCGCATGGACTATGGCGGCGAGGAGTGGCGGGATCTTGGTATGGGCGTCGACCGAATCAACAAGATCACGAACAAGAAGGAAGGCGGACGGAGCACAAAGGCTCTGTTGGAGAAGAGTCGCAAGAGAGGTCGCGATACTGTGGATGGTCCCAGAGGCAGTGGGGAGGCCGGCGAGACCTACCAAAAGCGACTCAAAGTCCTCGATTCTGGTCGACGGGACAGAGGAGGAAAGAGGAGATAAATAGTAGCAATGTCGGCTTCGTACGCGAAGAGTTTGCGCGAGTAAATGGCTACTGTGGCTGCGGCTGCGGCTGAGCTCCCATGTCCCAATGAGACTGGATGGCACTCATAGTAGGGAATTAGAAAGACTCACGAATTCAACCGCCAGCAGGCAATTTCAACTTTTCAACTCAAAGCTCAGCGTACATACTCTCTCTTGATCTCGCTGGAATGGAATCTGAAGAAGACTGCTATGCCATCAATGTTTCATTAGCGGCGAGACAAGCTTACTGACTAGCTCCTTGCCTTTGCCTCGGGACATTGAATCGACGCTATGTTTTCTATTGTACATGTCGCGCTTGGGCCTGGTCAAATAACGCTCGGATATCAAGGTTTGCCGTCTCCAGGCCTAGGCACTGAGCGACGCGCTTGTAACATGCACCAAGCGACGCAAGTGGATGTCGTGGGACCATAGAGAAATGTTGTTAACAGAATTGAGTTGCCGCCTCGTGCCCGTAAGCCTGGTGGGTGTGTATGCCAACGTCGCATCGTTGCAGCGGCCCCCGGTCGATCTCCCGCCTTGCGGTCGGGCCTGTCGGACTGTCGGACAGGTGAACGTGGATGCGGCTCTTCACATGCTAAAATTGACCTGGCCCGCTTGCATCAGACAACCATCAGGCCCCACGGCAAATGACGTCGTGCTTTTCGGATCGAAATTCCAGGATTGGTAGCGCACCATGTTAGCTAGGTTCGACAAGCTTAGCTGCAGCTGTCGTTTTCCAATGGTGCGACAATCACAGGCCAATGTTGACGTTCGATGCTGATCGCTAAGTGATGGCATGAGCCGGGCGCGCACCAAAGCATGTCTGCCGTATAAAGCTGCCATTGAGAGTAGCAAATCTTGGTCCGGTTGCTCCTTTGTCCATCTCGTCAACACTGTTGCCAACCTGAGCTCTCAATTGAAACCCCTGGGAGCCTTCAACATGCCTTCTGAGTCGAGGATCGAGAATCCTTTATTCCACCCTTTTCTCTTTTGGTTCCAGATTTTCCAGTACTTCACGGACAAGATCTTGTCACCAGCCCCTCCGGACAGGAGCAAACCCCTCCGTAGGCCCAAGGTAGCCATCATTGGTGCTGGTATCACCGGTGTTACGTCTGCAGCTCACTGTGTCGGCCATGGTTTCGATGTCACCATATTTGAGGCTGGAGGGGAGGATAACCTAGGCGGCATCTGGAGTGTGAGTGGCCATTCCGGCACCGTGCCTGAATCCCAACTTTGGCCAATAGCTGAATATGTTGAAGAGGGTCAACAACACCTCAAGTCTGCAGATTCATTCTCTGATGTATCGATTCCATCCTTCGGTGAAATGGGAACGCGGGTACCCCGACCGCCAACAGATCCTGAGCCAGGTCAGGCAGTTGTGGAAGAGGTACAACCTGGACGAGAAGACAGTGTTCAACTTCAAGGCCGACAAAGTCTACCAAGATGAGAAGGGTCGTTGGGTCGTCAACAATCCCTCCAATGGGAAATTTGACGGTCTTATTGCCGCCGTTGGCACTTGTGGCGATCCCAAGCGTAAGTCGACAGCCACAACTTCAGAGGTGTTAGTCATTTGCTAACATTGTGCTCGTAGAACCTCACATTCCGGGCATGGAAAAGTACAAAGGTCCGGTCTACCATTCCAGCCAATTGACTGGCAAGAGCGCCAAGGGCAAGACCATGGTGGTCATTGGCGGCGGAGCAAGTGCAGTGGAAGCACTGGAATACGCAGCCGATGAAGATGCTGCCAAGGTTTATATTCTCGCCAGGTCCGACAAGTGGATTATCCCGCGCAACCCCATCGTTAACATGCTCCTCGCTTTTAATATCTTCGGCCAAGAGACCATTTTCTCCTGGATCCCCGAGATGTTCCTCAAGAAGCTGTTCTACCGTAAGCAGCTTCAAGATACAATCTTACCCCCTTTAAGAATAAACAATCTCTATCTGCAGCCTATGGCTTAAAGGCCTGTCAGGCTGCAGATTTTGAGACAGGCTTTGGGCACACTGTGGCCTGGTCTTGCCTTATTTTAAACAGAGCTTCTTCCTTGGTGCTTTGTTCGCTAACTCTTATTGCTGAAAAGGCGACCTACAAGACATCGCCCCATACAACAAGGGCATCTTCATGGACACTCCCATGGTGAACACCGACGTTATGGACAGGATCCGCTCCGGACAGGCCGAATGGGTTAGGTGTGACATCGAAGGGTTCGAGGAGGGCGGGGTGAAGGTGAATCGCCGAGCAAAGGGCGTGCCCGCCGGTGGACCAGGCCGCGAGGACGTGATCGAAGCAGACATGATCGTCATGGCCACGGGCTTTCAGCGCCCCTCCCTGTCGTTCCTCCCGAAGGACAGCTTCGAAGAGCCCTACGGCGCGCCCAATTGGTACCTGCAGACCTTCCCGCCAAACCACCCTTCTATCAGTGCGATCAACTGCACGTACCTGTCCGCGATTGGCACGGTAGGCAACTGGCATATCGGGATTTACACTCGGATCCTGCTCATGTTTCTCATCGACCCCCTTACTCGGCCGAGTCCATTTTGGATGGAACGGTGGATAGATATGACCAAGGTTTTGAAGGCGCGGAGCCCCACGGGGGCGTTCGACTTCTTCACGTACCTGGAGTTGCTGTGGTGGTTCACATTCTCTGTGGCTTTCAATCCGTTCCGGTGGAAGTGGGCGATCTTTGTCTTCTTCGGGATTGGATTCGTGCTGCCCAAGAGACTGGTCCAGGTTGAAGATGCCATCCGGAACGGCCTAGGTCGGCCATCCAGTGACCAAGTGAACCGAGATCAAGGCGTGAGTATTTGATCTGAATGGAGATGTGTGGTGCGTAGGAAGCAATTCAACATCCTGACGAGGTCATACTTTCATGTGTGGTCAGCTTGGCCGTTTGGGTGGCGCTTAGGGGTGGTCTGGAAATTTGGCATGAAGCTCGAGCTGCTGGTTTTGGGAAAAAGGCTGGTCAAGCGGGGTTCACGTTTGCACTTCACATGTCACGAATACCAAAATTAATTTGTCTTGATGATGGGCGGTCTTTCCTTCATTGATGTATCTGCAACCTAAGCAGTCCGTCCGTCCAAATGGTGTTTGGCGCTGCTCAGGACATGACTTTATCCTTCGACGAGGGGGTTGGGTGTGTGTCTCCATGGCGAGGCAGACTTCATCTTCTCTTCATCGACCCATTTCCTGTCCTCGTCATATCCCCAAGCTTTGAGTCTTACTCACACCGAAACGCACGGTACTCGTAGTAGACAGGTAGAGGGTTCTCGAAAGTCCAGCCGTCGGCGTAGTGGTCTCCGCCGTCAAACCAGAACTCATCACTACCACCAGTCACATCGTGGACATAAATGGTACCAGTGTGCTGTTTTCCGGAGCCGTCGTGCCAGTTGATGTTGTAGAGCGAATCAGTGACGACGGCGTCGCTGCTGGCGTAGACGTTGCCTAGAACGGATGGGATCGAGGTTAGACACACAACTACAAAATGACCACCGGGGTTGATGATGAATTCTTACAGTCCTTATCGAAGATGTAGATATCGATCTCCTCAGTGTCAAAATTATTATGAACGCCGACGGTGCAAGTCTTGTCATCTTGCTTGGTGCACCAGGTGAGGCCGCCTCCCTCGGGAGGAGGAGCGTCATCACGAGTCGCAAGAGGCGAGGCCATGATGGTCATCGCCAAATTGGCGATGATTGAAAGCAGGAAAAAGAGGATGTTCTTCATGATGGATGGCTTCAGGAAGTCTTCTCTGGGTCAGAAAGATGTGGTGGGTGTTGGTAATGGGTAGATGGAGGTGCTGTAGATGGAGTTGTTGTTGTTGTTGTGGATGGAGGTGTCGTGGTTGGAAGGAAGGAAGGCTTGAAGACGAGAGATAGTAAAGGCGAGTGCTCGAATGCGAGTGATTCACTTGCAGCCGGCACTCGAAGTCAAAAAACTCTAGTCAATACGCAAGGAGGAAGGGTGCAGTGAAGAGGCGGCCGTCAAATAATTCCCTCTCGTCTGAAGATTTCAAACCCTCTCAGTCATGGCCATTCAGCTGTACTGTTATTACCTGGAGCAACCACACATTCATATATCAACAACCAAGTGCATTAACATTGTGGATCTCAACTTACATCAAAAACTCAAGGCTTCCCAGGGTTACGATTACCTGTAGTGCCTTCAGATATCCAAGGCAAGGTCTGATACCCCTTGTCATGAGGTTTTGCTAAATCCATGTTGGTCGAGCTACCTAGTAATTTGTGTGCTGGTACAAGCGACATCAGAGATGTCGGAGAAAACTTTCAGGGAAAAAGGCTGAGGCTTGACTTTGCAGTCAATTGTACCAGTTTTCACTCAGTTGTGGCCATTTTAGCTGGGGCTTTCTGGAGCTGTTTTCAGAACAAAACGGCAACTTTGTCAGCTACGGGAGACAAATTGACTGAACATGCCATCAGTAGGCACTTGACTTGCCGAACGGAGATTGTGCTTTCACCTTCCTGGACGAGCAAACATTGAAGAAGTGCAGACACCTGAACTGCCAGATGCAAAAGCTCCGTCTACTAGGACAGTTCTACAGAGGCACGAGTCGGGGCCAATGTGACCTGGAATCCACATGAAAATGTTTGTTGACACTTGCAGCGGGGCGAGAGGATTTACCTCTGACTGCGTACCATAGAAACAGGGACACGAGCTCAGATAATGTTGATGTTGCAAGTAAACTCACCATTCTTGCAACCCTGGTCAGTGAGCATAGACGATGCAAAAAGGAGTAAAACCTCGTTCTAAAAAGCTATGCCCAAGTCTATGAGTCTATCGCTAAATTCGAGGCATTACGCACCGAGGCGACAGGCTCAGCGTGGTTCAATATTCTCGACTTCGTCTGTTCCCGGTCATCAACATCAGGAAAGCGTCTTGAGAACTTGTTCCAGCCACCAAACATGTATGCGAATGTCGTCAGTCAGCTCAGGATGGAAGCTGGTGCCCATGATGTTGCCCTGCCTGACAGCAACGATGTCGTTGAGCTCGCCCCCGTGGACCTCGGTGGTGCTGTCCACGGCGCTCCCCTTGACCTTGTTCTTCCTGTCCGGCAAGACGGCCAGGATCTCAACCTCTGCCTTGTCGGGATTTCCATTACGAACCGTAACTCCAGGCTCCACAGAATCCACAGTCGCGCCGGGTGCCAGCAGCTGCTCGACAATGGGCGCCCGGATGAAGACGCCCGGGAACGGGGCCGCGGAGTCCGAGCCCGTAAGCAGGTCCGACTGTGCGAGGAACGGCAAATGGACGTCTGCCACGAAGCTTTCGATCTGACGGCCAAAGTGGTTGCGGTGCACCTTGACGTCCAGGCCGCCTATAAGCTCCTGACCACCCTTCTTGGCGGCGTTTGCTGCCTCAGCAAGGAGGATAAGACCTGCGCATGTGCCCCAGGTGGGCTTTTTGGCGTTCCTGAGGCGTTGTCAGTCCGGACCGATGTTGCGAGAGCCCAGCGAATAGGAGAGGGCGGTGGCTGACGTGAACGACTCACTTGACGAATTCCCGCAGTGGCTCCATGAGCCCTGACTGGGCTGCTATGAGAGCGATGGTGGTGCTCTCACCACCTGGGATGACGAGGGCATCGCATTGTGCCAAGTCGTGAGGGTTTCTGACCTCGATGAAATCGAAGGACCGTTTCCCTGTGCGCGGAGATGTGCTGGCGAGATGCTGTGCGGATTTTTGAAGGAGTGAGAGGTGCTCGAGGAAGCCTCCCTGGAGGGCCAGAACACCGACAGTAGCCGCCATTGCTTCGTGGAGTCCGTGTAAGTCGAGGCGAGAATCAACCTGGATGACGACCAGGACGGTCAAATTGGGTGCCCCCCAAGGGAACCTAAGGGGGATAAGTTCTTATGGGAAGTCCTGGGCCTTCTGGGAAAGATTGACGTCTGACACGGTGGGTTGACTCGGCTCGGACTCCCTCATTCGACGATGACAGCGGCGGACGAGTCGTGAAGGTGCGGCGATGTTGTTCTGGCATTGTCTGGTTCGTCGCCAATGAGCATGGATGGTGACTTATCGGTGGCTCGGGACGGGCTGGGGCTAGCCAAGTGTTTCCTGGGGGCCGTTTCGGCTGTCCAGGCCGTTTTATCGGGGCCATTGGCGCCAGTGCCGAAGATCTGAACTCTATATCGTGGGTAGGCACGGATCGATGGCCGTGGACGCCCTGCAACAGCCCCTGCGGTCCCGACATCGGGAGTCGGTTTGGTCATTTGTCACTTGGTGTCTCTGAGTCATCAGCCGTTGAGTTGAGCCAGTTCCAGGCATGACTGCATCTAGGCTTTGGGTCATGTTGTTGGCGGCGTCCGTTCGTGACCGGCTAGCTGCTCAATTATATTATATCATATGCGTTTGTCCGCGTGGAATGCGTCTCGAGTGGTGTCACCCAGCTTCACCTTGCATGCCGACCGACAACTCAGTGCTCACTGCTGCAACCTTCTGAATCGTGCGGACCCTTGTGTATCCTGAGGCTCAATCGTCGACTGGCCAGACGCCCGTCGCCCGCGACTGCCCAACCTTCACAGACGCCATTTCCTCGCCGCATGGTGGCAAAAAAAGTCAACGGGACTTGAACGTAAAGGGTCGCATTCTCGGCAACCTACTCCTTCCTTGTCTTTTTTTCTGACGGCATTTCCTGCACCGAAGACTTCTAGAAAATCAGATCGCAGTCTACTAGTCATTGTCTCCACCCACACGCACCCCCCCCCCCCCGCGATATAAACCACGGCTATAATAGGAATTGCTCCCCATCCTTTGCAGTCACCCTCACACCTCATAGTTGGTCATCCAGCCCGTGCCACAATCTTCCACAAGTGATTCAGCCCCCAACCCCTCCTCTTCTTCATCATGGCAACCTCAAACGGCACCCCCAACACCACCGTCAACCTGGCCACCCCGGCTACCAACGGCAGTGCCAATGGCGCTAGCAAAAACTCCTTCGCCGTCAAGGCCGGCCTCGCTCAGATGCTCAAGGGCGGAGTCATCATGGATGTGGTGAACGCTCAGCAAGCCCGCATCGCAGAGGAAGCCGGCGCCTGTGCCGTCATGGCCCTCGAGCGTGTGCCCGCCGACATCCGCAAGGACGGCGGCGTCGCACGCATGAGCGACCCACACATGATCAAGGAGATCCAGGACGCCGTCACCATCCCCGTCATGGCAAAGGCCCGCATCGGCCACTTTGTCGAGTGCCAGATCCTCGAGGCCCTCGGCGTGGACTACATTGATGAGTCCGAGGTCCTCACCCCGGCTGATGTCGCCTACCACGTTGAGAAGAACAACTTCAGTGTGCCTTTCGTATGCGGCTGCCGGAACCTGGGTGAGGCCCTCAGGCGTATCACCGAGGGCGCAGCCATGATCCGCACCAAGGGAGAGGCCGGCACAGGAGACGTTGTCGAGGCCGTGAGGCACATGCGGCAGGTGAATGCCGACATCGCCCGGGCGCAATCGGTGTTGGCCAAGGAGGGCGAGCTTGGCATCCGGGCCCTTGCCAGGGAGCTGGGCACTGACGCCACCCTGCTGAAGCAGACCGCAGAGCTGGGTCGTCTCCCCGTCGTGAACTTCGCCGCTGGAGGAGTCGCGACGCCCGCGGATGCTGCCCTGATGATGCAGCTCGGATGTGACGGTGTCTTTGTCGGCAGCGGCATCTTCAAGTCGGGAGACGCGGCGAAGAGAGCCAAGGCCATCGTCAAGGCCACAACACACTTCAAGGACCCCAAGGTGCTGGCTGAGTGCAGCACTGGCCTCGGCGAGGCCATGGTCGGCATTAACTGCGGCAACATGAGAGAGAATGAGAAGCTGGCTGGCAGAGGGTGGTAGTGATGTCAATATTGGGCCCCTTTTCTCTTGGCCACACCGTGGCAGCAAAGACTGCGAAGAGCAACTCATCTCCCCGTGACATTACACCTAAGACGGCAACTTCATGTACTAGCCCCATGCTGTTCTGTCATGCTCAATTATGTACTTTGAAAGAAAGGTCTATCGGTTTACGAAACGGTCAGAGTGGCCGTCGCCTTGAAGTCCCGACTGCTAGCTCCAATATAGAGTGTATAATCACCCTTGACGACCTCCCACTCTTGTCCCGCCACGCTCCAAACGCTCAGGTCCCTACGGCGGAGATCAAAAGTGACATCCGCACTCTCGCCAGGCTGGATCACAGTCTTGTTAAACCCACGGAGCTGCCTAACGGGCTCACCAGCAGTGGTGGGGAAGGAAATATACAGCTGCGCAACCTCAGCTCCTGCCACGCTGCCGGTGTTGCTGATGGATGTTTTGGCAGTCGCAACGATGTCCCATAGGTCCTCTCGTCCACCAACGGCCTTGTCACCAGTCGCATATCCAGACTTAAGATTTCTCAACTCGACTGAGGCGGTCGACGAGTAGTTGAAAGTAGCATAGCTGAGTCCGTAGCCATATTCATAGCGCGGCGTGATGTTGTACTGGTCGAAGTACTTGTAGTCAATGAAGTTACCGTCAGTGAAGTTCAACTCCAGCTCGCTGTCGCTGATGATTGTGTCCGGGTTGTAATCGCTCTCGTTCTTGGCTATAGTGTGCACCAGCCGCCCGGAAGGGTTTACGGACCCAAAGAGCACGTCGTCAATGGCGTTTCCTGACTCCTGGCCTAGCGCTCCAGCATAGAGAACACCGGTCACATTTTCATGCTCGATCCAGGCATCAACAAGCCGCGGCCCGACGGTGTTTACGACAACCACCGTGTTGTCGCAACTGTCCGCGACTGCGGTGACGAGGGTGTCCTGCTCCGTGTTGTACAGCTCCGTACGGTCGGCCCCCTCGCCGCCCCAGGCATTCAGGAACACGAGGCAGGCGTCCGAGTTGTCTGCCACACCTACTGTGGTCTCGGTCAGCTCCGTCCCGCTCCCCGCCATGCCGCTGCTCGTGTCCGAGACGGTGTCGTTCAGCCACCAGCGCAGCATGAAGCCGTCCACTGCGGCCCGCTGGACGAACAGCTGGACGGGCGTCGTCACGTACGCGAGCGAGCCCATTGTCGAGCCGCCGACCGTTGTCATGTGTCCTTGCATCGTGGAGGGCTCGCCGTCGTATACGGCCAGCGCCGTGTTGGCCCCGACGTACCGCGGGGCGGCATGGGTGCCAAAAATGCTGATGCTGGTCTTGTTCTTCAGAGGTAGCGCGTTGTTGGTGTTCTTAAGGAGGACGATTGATTCGGCTGCGTATTTCCTCGCGAGGGCGCTGTGGTTTCCCCTGACATCGCGGAGTTCGGTCTTTCCGGCCAGGGTGGGATAGCCTTGGTCCTGGTTGAGGTGGTAGTATCCCATCAGGTTCCTGATGGCCATGTCGTCTAAGCGGTCGGAGGTGAAGCTGCCATTTGTGAGGCCGACCCCCAGTGTGTCGTTCGACCAGTAGGAGCTGGACGACAAGTCCATCCCAGCGTTCGCGGCGTTGATACCTGTCTTCTGTGCCGAGACGTCGGCGTGCACGATTCCCGGGAAGCCCAGCTCAGCCTTGAGGTATTTGGCGAGCAAGTCCTGGCTCTCGCAGCTGTAGGTCCCGTTGACCTTGTTCATACCGCACATCGCACCTCCCATGCCGTTCTTCACCGTGTCGTAGAACGGCGCCAGGTAAGTTTCGTGGAACGCCTTGTCTCCGATCTGGACGCTGTAAGATCCCGAGTCGTCGGCTGAAGAAGTGGAAGTGCTGTTGTCTGCGGTCTGGCGGGTTGAAAGAGTCGTGTTGCCTCCCGGTCCGCTGTCTGGAGGTGCGCCGCCGCCGCCTCCACCTCCACCCATGCTGCTGCCCGAGCCCATGCGGTTTGTCTCCTGCTCGTTCAGTATGTAGTGCTTGGCTGAAGGGACAACTCCGGCGGCAGACATGCCCTTCACGACGGCGCCGGCCATAATGCCAGCATGGTAGCTGTCTAGGCCGTAAGACTCTCCCGTGCGCCCACACCAAGCAGAACGACCCAAGGGCTGGAGGGTCGGCCCATAAGCAAGATGAACGCCTTTGCCCTTGAACTCGGCACCAACTCCCTTGCCCTGTCCGTAAGCCGCTTCTGTGTCCCACGTCATGGCCATGGCCAACCCAGCTGGCCAAGTCGTGACATAATAATAGGCCAGAGGATTGGTAGCTGAGTCCAGCATGTTCATGGCGCTAAAGTTCCCAGCATCTCCAGCTGTGACGAGGGAAATTTTCTCGGACGTTGTGAGCGTGCCTACAAAGGCGGAGGCTTTATTGTAGGCATCCTGCCACTCGCCAAGCTTGACTAAACGGTGGTTGGTTAGCAGATGGTTATGAGAGTAAAGTAGTGAGGAGATATACTTGTTCCAGAGCTCAGGAGTTGTTCAGTGTAATTGGATGAGGCATCGCCCAGTGTGCCCGTGGCAAAAGATAGAATGGCCACGAGCCAGGCCTTGGCCGATGGCTGAGGCATTTCGAACTTGGGGCTTTCTTCAGATACTCAAAAGCGAATCGCACGACAACGGGTACAAGGGAAAAAGGGCCAGTGAAAAAACACTTTGAACGGTGTGTACTGAGGACCAGGAATGTAAACGAGTGTATTCAGCTGCTCTGTCTTTTAGAACACCAAGTAAGAATACCAATTTGGATCACCATGGTTTCAAGCAGTAAACGGCAAATATATATCCGTCCCTTAACCTCCTGGAATTGACGATAGCCTGCATGAAACCTTCCGACTTGCGGATATGAAAGAAAGAAAAAACATATGAAAGGACGGACACTGACGAACGTCAATGGAGAAGCTGACGACGAGGTCTCCATTGTCCCAGGCCGAACAGGCGATAAAATCTATGCCCGATGCCCTGGACGACGAGACACTCGCCGAGTAACGGATCAGGGTGGTCGCGGTGTTAGGGAGCCGGCAACCTATGTCCCCATCCTGCGCCACTGGCCACGCGGCTCTTATCCCACAATTTTTGGCGTTCGTCCGATTCCACTCTCGCTAGGAACCTTGACAACTGCCCTGAGATCCCATTGGCAGACCATGAACAGGTATGGATGCTTGGACAAAGCTTCGGCGTCTTTCGACAGCTTTGTCTGCGGGTCAGGCAGGGGCGTAGGGAGCAAGAAACGTGAAACGAAACATTCTCTTCAGGGATGTTAAATCGTAAGCAGTGGGTCTCAGATGCCGAAAATCGATGCACAAAACCCTCCGATGACTCGCTTAGGGGCATCGCCTAATATTTGACAGGTGCTTGGACCAATCAATTCAATTCGCCCACGAGGTCCGGACCATGAGGCAAAAAGTTACATGACATGCTCTGGAGGACACTGGGCAAGGTTGTTGTAGACCATATCCTACTAGTGGGCTACGGTCGAGTGAACCAGGTCCACGGGTACTGGCAACAGACCGACCCGGATCAAACCGATTCTTCTTGGAAAGCCAGACAAAGAAATATCAGGCCAGAAACTTTGGTCACAGGGGCATCAATGAATGGTGACGACGTCTTTCTTGCCTTCTCAATCAATAATGGGTCCGCTACCAGGGGCAGCCCCTGTCCGAATGGCAAAACATCGGTCAGATCCGCAACCGTCATTAATGCAGGATACGAGTTCAGAGCATGATCCCTATTGTTTGCTTCGACGAGCGACCATTCAGCCTTGAGAATAATCGAAGAGCAGTGATTGACGAGAGCATTTCGGGCGTATCAAAATCTTGATTGTCAGATAAGAGTTATGCTAAAGACGTCGGCAGCGGAGTTGTCGTGGTTAGAATCTGTGCTCTTTATCCTACAGTTGCCAAAATCAAGATCCCACCCCAAGTAGAGTGGCTTCTCCTTACGCGTCTCTAGTTAGCACTCTCGATCAATGTTCCCTCTGTGCCTACCTAAAAGGAGACACGATATCGAAAGTGCAAGGAAGCCTCAAACAGTTGCTTGGGAAGACCCTTCTCCTTGGCAATTGTATGTCTTCCCTGGAAAAGCACTCAAGAGCTGTGGACCTGGCCGGACCGACTCCCTTAAGACTCTTGATCATCTTCCTCCTTGGTATGGTCACTGCCATCCTCGTCGTGGAAGCTGTCAAGCTTGCGCTTCTTCGCGGGACCCTGTCGAGCCTTGCCGTTGGGCTTGGGCGGCTTGGGGGCCTTCTTCATTTTGTCGTCCTTGATGTCCTCAGCAGCGTTGGTGTCGCCGCCTGGTCCCGCCGCACCATCTTGAACCTGGATGATCTTGCCTCCTTTGAGCTCGAATCCGTACGGGTTGACGATGGAATTTATCTTCCGAGGCCTGTAAGGTGTTTGCCATGTCAGTGAGTCAAGAACATTTGAGCCAAATGAAACGCATGCAAGGAGATTATGAGGGAAGTATATGCTCTGACGGCCTTACTTACACATTCTTGGCCTTCAAAATACCAAGAACTAGGGCCTGTCAGCAAGATCCTTCCATTTCTTTGGATAACAAAGACTAAGACATTCGAGGTGGGTACAGATAGATGGCTTGACGTGACACCTCAGTTAGAGAGCATGCTCGTGCATGTTCGATGGTGCCTTAGTGTGGGACGGTACCTTTCATAAGGGGTAGGAAAGGAAAGCTTCGTTTGAGAGGCACTTACTTGGAGCGAGCTTGGCGTTGTCGGCCTTGAAGTCGTCGCAGCTCATAATGAGGTGGCACTGTGGATAATACCTCCGTCAGTATCTGTTTGTTGAACGAAGCCAGCAGTTAGGTATCACAAATGTGCGCTCGGCGTGCATTCTCATCACGCTTGACTGGGTGCTGTCCAAGTGCCATCGGAACAGGTAGGGATTAGAGGACTCACGAGGGCAGTGACGACTCCAGCTATGGTGCCATCGACACTTTCAGCTGCGGCATTTCCTGTCTTCTTCGGAGGCATCTTGGGATCGAGGAAGGCTGGACCGAAGGTGACTTGAGATGTTTGAGTGTCCTGTGTTGGGGAGTACTGTTTGCTCTAAAATGGTTGTTTGTGAGGTGCGTCAAGCTTGTGATTGATGAAGCGACTGAAAGGTCAGGATCGCAAATTGGACGAAAGACAGAGGTGGTTTGGAGGACCCAGGTTGGCAAGTGATTGCAATGTTGATTGCCCAGATACCAAAAACGCGTGGACCGTCGAAGCTCCTGCAGCACGTGTGCCTTTCAAGTTCTCAGCCAAGGATCTCTAAGCCCCAACAAATCGTTTTCACTCTTAGTCTCCAGGATGAGCTACTTCTGTATTTATCTTGGGCTACTGTCTCAATTCTCCTGTCTAAGGATGGCAAATGCGCCGAACAAATGTCTCCAGGCTCATCGAAGTCAAACTGCCCTCTCCATCATTCGCCCCGGTGTGCAGCGGTATTGATATTCGAGGCTGCTCGAAACTAAATTCCGTGGAATGGTAGGAAACTGTACCTAAGACCTAATCCCCTGTTTCCACCTATCCCCAGGAAGCATCGCCTGAAAATATGTTGCAAAATGAAACAAGTAGCCTCACTTGAGGTTGATTGCATTGATGTGCTCCAATCTCAAACGCTCAACAGAACACAGCAGAGGATCCCCTTCTACTCAGGGTGCTCAAAATCTGTCAGGCAGCGTTCAGTAGGCATGACACTGTAAATTCTGATCATAGGTCCGAGTACCCAGAAGACAATGCTGTCTGGATGTGTATTCATACAAGGCCGGGTGCAATTGTAGGTAGTTCAGTTGCAACAAAGTCGCTCAAACCTCTGCAACTTGCAGAGATCTCAGACGTCAACAGGAACGGGATGGACCAATAACAACTAGCCCAAGACACCACGTCGCAGCCGTCACGGCTGAAAAGACAAATGTTGGAGTCCATCCCATCCATCTTCGGCAAGCTTGTCCCCGGTCAGCATTTGATGCTTGTCACGATTGATGCGGGTCTTTGGCGAAGGCTGTGGTTGATATGACTGGGCCTTCGGTCTGGCAAGATTCATCGTGACATTGCGAGGTTAGCAGGAGAGAGCGGGCCGTTGGGCCTTCATTTGTAGCTGGTAGTGACATCAACCCATGGTATGTCTAAGCTCGGAACAATAGATCTATGGAGAGCAAGAGATCATCTCGTTTACTTTACCGTAGCAAGCATGGAGACCTTGCTGGCCAGGCTCGCTGGCTGGTGGGTGAAGGCCGTCCAGGGTGATCGCGCGTCTGGACCCAAAGCCTGGGAATCCATATCTCGTGGCCATCTAGAGCCTGACCAAGAAACACCCTGTGGGATAACCTCCTTTGGGACAATCTCCTCTTGGACATCCTCGTATGGGACATCCTCCGGTGGAACCACCTCCGATGGGACAACTTCCTGTGGGACAATCTGCTGCGACTGGTGTTTTCCCTTGCTACAGGCAGCTGCAAAAGATTTTGGCAGAAAGCCGGCAGCAAGCAAGCTGACAGGGGAGCTCCTGGGCCTGAAGGGAAGGCGGTCAGCGTGGAAGGGAGCTCCAAGCTCGGACCAGGTCACTCTATGCCTAAAGCGGCGGGCGGTCAGACCGCGGCCGCACCAGCGGCAGAATCCAGCGCCGTGGAATATTTAAACCCTCGCTGCCCCCCTCCTCTTTCCTTTCCTTTCTCTCTTTTCTCTTCAGCTCTCTTTGCCTTTTGGCTTAGATCAAGTGTAGTATCTGTTCTTTTCAGTTTAATCTCTGAAAGTACTCTACGGAGTACAATCGTGATTATTCTAATTTTTGCCTACGGGAGGACGGCCCTCTGGGCTTGCCCATGGTCGACCTCCACTGTGTCCTCGGTATCACACTGCCTCCGAGTGACGCGAACCTCTTTTTCATTGCGGTCTCAGGCTTGCCTGGGACGTGAGGAAGAAGATTTGTTGCCTGCATCCACGAACCCGTTCCCATGGACGTTCGCCGTTTGGCTTAACCCAACTGCTGTACCTGTGACACCGTGAATGATGCAACGTGTTTGAGCGAGGTCTCGCGTCTGCCGGTGCCCAACAAATGACGCGCTGCTCTTGACCTGCTTCTCCTGCCTATGTTGACTCAACTCAGCTGCATGTGTGAGTAACCGCAAGGCGACAGGTCCACCGCTCAAAAAGCAATCGCAACAAGACAGTTCCGCCCAAGACTCGTCACCCTAAGCTCTTACGTTGCCAAGCGACAGCGACCATACGTCAGGTACAGCCAGGTCCTGCGAAATACACGAACGTCAACCAGCGCTTTTGATCCCAAACCGTCGGATATTCTTCCATACCTCTTACTCTTCGGCCCTCTTGATTTCGCCTCGAAAGCCCCGCCCATTCTGTGCCCTTTCCGTCCAATGAAACGATAACGGCCTCGCGTGTTCGAGGGTTGTTGCGATTCGACCCTCAATCCACTCGCCTGCCTACAGTTGCACGACCTCCCGTAGGGTTCTCTGTGCCCAACGAGGATGGGAATATGTGATAAGGCACATGGGGCGTAACATACAGGTCTATTCTGGGTGAAAGAGCAGTTGACTGTGCCCCTAATTCCTTCTGTCCGAGGCCATGTGCCGTGGGTGCCTGGAAGCTTTCAGATTCAACCATACCTCTACACATCGAGTCACGGCAATCCGCGCATGTATGCGACATCACCTCGGTGTCTACGGTTGTGACTGCGTCGCCTACATCTGCGGGCTGTGGCGTGTGATGTCCGGTTTGGTAGAAGCCAGGATTTATTCCCATCTGCCAACCCTCCTTCGTGATACTTGTCCCCAACGCGGTGACAGCACATCCCTAGCGCCAGACAAGAACAAGCATGCCTTCTCTTCTGGCCTGACTGCATGACAGGGCTGGCGTCATCACCGACTCGTCTCGGGTCAGCCTCCCTCGTGGCCCACGCAGGCTCTTACAGGCATCCACCGTCACGGCTGCTCTGACTCAACGTTGGAATAGCATAACCCAACTCGCGGCACCTTGCCCATCAATCGGACTCTACTTCATTGGAGACACGCTGAAGACAAGGGCTTGGTTGAGATCGCTCGCGCGTCATTTGCCCGTAAATCCTGACCCAACAGGCACAGGGGACTTGACCTCGCTGACGGCTGGGGCCACTTGGCATGTTCTCGCTTGGTCTGAAAAGTCTCTCGATGAATCTTTTACTTATTCCAGATTGTTCTACAAAATATTCACCGAGTTGCGACCTAGCCAGGGTCGTCTGAATTGCTTTCTTGAGTGGCAGAGCATTCGATTTGTGAGATAAACATCAGCCGCCCCCTTCTCGACTCGGAATTTATGCGAGCGTGACCCCTTTCCAAAGAGCTAGGACGTCCACATAGGATAGTAGTTTCATGAGATGGTACTTTCACGATGCATCTTCGTTTCATATTGCCTCCGAAATTGTGCGAGGGCAACGTGTCCCACGCCTAAAACCAAAGAACTTGGCCTTTGGGAGACTGGAGACGAGACAGCTGAGCCAACAAAGGGAACTTCAAAGCAGAGCCTCAAGAAACCCTTTTCTTTTTCATTTTCGTATCTCATTCTACGAATTACAACTCTATGTTCTCACGTAATTCAATCTATACCCGCTTGGTTGGTTCATACGAAGTAATGGCAATGGACGACAATGTTCTTGCAAACGTGGACTTCCATCACAGCAGTCAACACAAGCTAAAATTCTACAGCTCACGAATGTATTACGAGCCACGTCCTCAACTTCTCCACAAGAAGGTTCAGAAAGGTTTATTCAAGCGAGCCAGCAGGAAATTAGCGGATTAAAGGCATTCTACAGCCTGCTGTGGGCATAAGCACTTGAGTGCTTGACCTCTATGTATTGATGCCATCGCTAGTCTTTGCGCAGGCCGGCCAAGCACGTCATGCAATTTCAATGGTGAGAAAAGAAAACAACACCATTGCAAATGCGGTCAGCTGTGCCGGCGAGTTCTCGGACACTTCCGACTACAGCGCTTATGGATCGGCACCGGGTGCCAAGCGGAAGGTCGGACGTCCGTCTAACAGTCCAAATATAAAGAGGCCGTTGTGCCGCCCGTTTCAGGACCGCTCCATGTGCTTTCCGGCACACCATCAAACGTTGTGACCAGAACTCCGGAAGCCAGCACAACTTCAACCCACTTCCAAGCCTGATCGCAGCCATGCCGCGTGCAGGTCCTCCATTTCCACCTCCAACTGGAGAATACTCAGACCACGATGCCAATTGCCACTGTGGTGCAGTCAAGTTCACCTTTTCCATCTCACCGCCTCTCGATGCTTATCCCGTCGTTGAATGCAACTGCTCTATCTGCCAGCGCAATGGATACCTGCTTGTATACCCAGTCAAGGAGAACCTCCAACTCCGGCACGGCTCCGAAGGGGCCATGGGGTCGTATATCTTTGCAAACAAGAACGTCCAGCACAACTTCTGCAAACAATGCGGCAGCAGTGTCTTTTTCGAGGTTCTGAGCCCGCCACACGAGGCGGTGACCGAGGCGGAGGGGAGAGGGGAGAAGCTACCCGTCATCATGGGAGTCAACGTGAGTAATACGTTGTTTTCCATGTTCAAACCCGCAGTATCCACGTATGATCTGCATTCTGACATTCGATGCAGTTGAGGATGGTGACTGACCTGGAGGTGGACAAATTGATCATTAAGAAAGTCGATGGACAAGGGCGCGAGCCGAAGTACGCAGTGTAGTGTCTCTCGAGACTCGATAACACATTCGCATAGCTTCACAACGTAGCTGGCGGGAAAAAGCCACCATCATTGTTAGCGATAGCCCTATGTAGATCAATTCAAGTGATTAGACCACCATACTTGTCGAGTCTCCTGTGCGAGTGTGCGTGCGGAAGCCTCAGGCACTGCTGACGTCTCTGTCTCGCGGGTAGCGAACAAGCCGATACACGGGTCTCTCGTTGTTGTGTTTTGGAGATGACGCTGAGCGGGCATCAAAGTTCATCGCAGTGCTTGGTTTTCGAATAGCTTCTAATTGTATATGAGTCCCTCTTCCAGAATATATCACAACCTCAATGGAAGCAGACTCTGCTGCAGTCGAGCTCGATGGCCTGGCTGTATTTCATGATTCCGATAACTAAGCACCAGCGCACGCATATTTACGTCCTCGCGATCAACCCACAATGCTCTACTCAAGATCCGAGCGTTTCTTAAAAACTGAAACCCGTTGAGAAGTCAGTCATATTCATGGGAAGTGCTTTGTGTGTTGTATTATGCTTCCTTGAAAGGCAAAAATCACTGCCCGCTCACTGTACACGTTTGCATGTGTTGTGCTCAAGTTTCTACGGACAACTTATGACTCACTTTGTGCCATGGACAGAACGATGAAACTCAGACCCATTATCCTCCCACTTGGTTGAACTTGATACACAGGATCTTGACTGACACGAGACTGATTCTGTGTCCGGAATCTCTGGGTATGAGCAATGTCGTGCCAATGCTGTCCTCAATACCTGTTGGCAGAAAGTTGAACTATACTCAAGCGGCTTAGCAGCTGAAACACTATTATCTCGGTCACTCTGACCGAGGTCAATGGTGCTCATCGTAATTTCTCTGGCCTCTCGTGGAAACATGCAAGTACGTGACTGCTAGTCATTTATTGTCCCTCACAGCCGTCTTTCACGATACATTCTGCGGGGCTTGAAACTGATCTTAGCTTGAATTTTTACCGGATCTCATTTTGATAAAGCCCGCGAGGTTGCAAGTCTTGGATGCTTTGAAGTCCCCAGGCTTGCCATGCTGTCGATATCTGAGTTTTAGGACAAGTGGAAAACTACCATCGTCGACCCGGCGTCATCCAATTATACACACCAACGCGTTTATGCCTGTAATCGTCGGACAGGACAAAACAGAAGGAACGAGATGGTACAACCGGCCGTTTCGATGAGCAAAGCGAGCAGGCGATCAAACGGGATCCTCACATGTCAGGCAATTTGCTGTGATTAACTGCGCCGATGACCAGTCCTCAAGGCATTTCGTTTGTACAGCGTGCCGTGCTTGCCGTGAGCCCCGGTCACCTCTACCTGGTCAATAATATTGCGTTTTCACCATGCTGCTGAAGACCATCACGTGGCGAAATCTTTTTTTGGTTGGTCAAGCATTGTCGCCGACTCCTTACTTTAATGAGATCGGAAAGCAGATCTGATCAGCCGGGGTGAATGACAGGGTCATAGATGGCGTCGTGTGCCAGCATGGGGCCGGAATGATGGGCCCGCGTGGAACGGTCATACTTTGAACCAGCATCTGGGCGAAAGCATGCGAGTCTGTTTCCGGGTTGGGAATATTCCAGAACGAGCGACGACAACCTCGGAGCCTTGTCGTCGTGGACGCGCATGTAGCCTAGCATTACTCGTCGCTCTCGGAAAGACATGTTCCACGCCGGAGCCGGCTGGTCTCCTCTTGATGAGCTGGCCGACGCCTCGCCTCCGGCCCGAGAGCGCGCGCTCCCCCCTACGACGGGAGGCATCGTGAAGCTGGCATACCGCGTGGCCTTTCGTGCCGCGTTGCAAGGGCGGACTAAACGGTGGGTGTCACACCACACCGAGGCTTGTAGATGCCAATGTCGACATCACGCCATTTTCTCAGCCACGGGGATATTGCGGAAGGTTCTAATGAAGCTTCTATGGAGTTGACTAGTTTCATGTAGGGCGGCAAGCGATCAGGGTGTGATGTAGGAGGGCCTCCAAGGCTGGGCGTCTAGGCGGAAGCCCTTGTCCTTCCGGGTTTGGCGATGACTCCTTGAAGCGTCGAGTTTGTGACACATGCATCCCGCTTGGCCCCTTGACCAAGATCCGGGGCAAAAATTGTGGACTTTGAGATAGGCGAGCGTCCAAAGTTTACAGTATAATTGCTTGTGCTTGACAAGGCGCGGCGAAGCGGAAACCGAACCTCCGGGTTTGCTTATGTGTGGATGTTGAGGGTATCTTGCGAGTGCGAGTATAATAAAGATGGGACAATGCAAGCGCCTCAGAAAAGAACTTGGCCGCAACTTTCAATGGAGACCTCAGGAATGGTTGCACGCGAACAGCAAAAGCGGCTGGACTCGTTACCGTCGGCAACAAGATAGCACAGGAGCACGCTTATCCGCTCAACAGCATTCCCATACGGAAAAGAAGACTTGGCCAAGGAAATATTGGTGGAGTCCCAAGGCGATAAAACTCAAAAATCACACGCGTCAATCAGGATGAGAAGATTGGCGAGGCAGCGGAGTGCACCCATGATCGACCTCCGGGCGGTATGTCTTGCGTGTATATGCTTGGCATCATATACGGCCAATGGACACTCGAGTCAACAGTGGGCACAAAAAAAGGAGTTCAATGATTATCTCGGACTAGCACCGACTTGGCTTTGTATGAGAGGCTTGCATGAACCCCAAGCAAACCCTCTGGAGCACTTTGGATTACCCCAAGACCTCTTCGACAGACGAACATTTCGAAAACCAACCCCACCAAGAAATAGCTAGTGTACCCAGTGATACTTAGACCAAAGTCAATATTGAATGCCGAGGTGGTGAGATGGAGCAGAGATGGGACCCGACCCGAAGAGAAACTTGCTCTTTGCACGTGCCCAGGTGCCAAGTTGGTAGGGCAGACTGGCGGGCGAGCAGATTGAGAGAAGGCCATGGGGGTCACATGTGCAAGCATGCTCTAGCCGACGTCGGGTGGCGCCAGCAAGCGAGCAAGCAGGAGGCTTGAATATCGTTTAATTTTCCCAATTGTGCGCGCCTCAGCCGTTTTACAAGGTGGTATTGCGCCCGCAGTCTGTGCTCGACTGGGGCGAAGACCGGGCGAACAGGCTGAATGGATACTACGCGGGACCAGGTGGTTGGTAGCGACAGGTCTCGTCAGCACGTGGCGCTGGCTCTGAAACCGCTTCAGAGTGCTGACTGCCCTGCGCCTGGTTTGACAGTGGTGGCGTCTGAACTGGGCCGGCCGCCCTTGACTGCCCTGACGGCCAAGACATTGCAGACAGGACACCCTGCGAGAAGTGCAAGCGAGTCAACCCTCGTGGAAGGGACCCGTTGTTGTGCGCTCGGCAGCCTAGGCACGGCACACGGAAAAGGGCGACTCGACTCGACTCGACTCGACTCGACTCGCATTCGGATCGAATCGGGCTGGCAACCAGGTAGAGGTGGTGAGCAAGGCGCTGGTGGACGAGCAGGGCCCCGGGCCGGTAACTGGTTTGCGTTTAGTCCCTGCTTCTTTATCGGATTGATCGCTGTTGTCAAGCTGCCTGGCCAAGAGCACGATGCCTGTGAGGTGAGGGAGCTCTGTCGCGGCGATGGTCATTTATCAGGCGGCCAAGAATTGGCAAGCCTTAAGGCGGCGACCCCTGCCTCTGGGGCTCCTTGCAGCCCTGGCTAGAGCCCGCGTGAGGAAATGTGAGGGAGAGGATTATACGGCTTACTCATTTTCCCCGAGTTTTAGGGAATAGCCAGGCAGTTCTGGGAGAGCTTGGCAGGGGAGCCTCCAGGCCGGCCCAGCGGTCATGCTGGGAGATCCGACGTGTGGACGTGTGGACGTGTGGCCCCCAGGCACGCCGACCCCTGGCTGGTTGGTGCACCCCGTTCCCGTCCCTAGTGCTGGTCCTGCCGTCCCATAGTCTCTACCAGACTTGTGCTGCCGCTACTGCGACTTGAATGTTCCTAGCGCTTTGCGGGCGGCCGACAAAACACCAAGCAAGCGAAACACGCGATGATAACAAGGTTTGGCGCTCACGTTGGAAAAAGAACAGCACCACCAGCTAATTACCTGATTTGGCTTGGTTGCCGCCGCTTCTATCTAAAGCAGCGCCCATCTGTTCATCTACCCGAGTACATCACAGCACAGCACTTCACCTTGATCGGCTTTCTTCCCAAGGTCATCTGAAGTCTGAAACTGTTTGCTTTAGCCGTGGGTTCTATATCCATCCTGAACCTAAAGCAGTGGATCACCCCCCGGCCTTGATCTCCGCCATTCAATCATCCAGTGGCGCGTGCATCACCCAGGAACCACTATTCCAATCTGGCGGGTCAGCGACTGTCCTTGCTGCCCTGTACTTACGAGCAGGTGCTGGGCTGGGCGGAGCAAGAGCCCAGATCTCGTCCAATGCCTCGAGTGACCCACGTCTAATCCTCCCCTCACCCAGTCACCCCGGTACCTCCTGGCTCCTGGCTCCTGGCTCCTGGCTCCTGGTTCATGTCTGTTGTATCCGTTCCTGCCCGTTTGGTCCGTCAGTCAGCCTGCCCTGTCAGCCTGCCTGCCTGCCTGCCACCGCCTGCACTTGACTTGACTGGGGATCCGACTAGGGAATTTGTTGGTGGCGTTGGATCTTGGCGACATGGTGATTGTTTCCATATTCGTGCATTTACCTCGTTTATCATTCGCAGGCGGCCGACTGTCTTCCCCAGCCCAGCCCCTGGTTATGCACTCTTCCCCAGTGTCCCCAGTTGATGGCAGCATGGAGGTCCCGACCTCGTCCGTAGCGCGGCGGACCAGTGCGGACCTAGGAGGGGCTTTACGGCCTCGTGCCAACCAGATAATCAGCACGACGTCAGCACACGCACTTGGCGACAACTTGTCATGTATACTGGGTGATCCATAAACAATATGTTTACCTGCTGGATGCGAGATATGGTCCGATTTCCAAGCCGGATGGGGTATCGAGTGACGGTCTCTTATGTGGGCTCCGGGGGGCTGCCAAGCACCCAGCCTGTGTCGTCTGTGTCGTCCTCTTCCTGCCCCCCCCCTTCAGGGCCTCCTACCCTCGGAACCACCAGACCACAAACACTCCCCGGCAAGACGACTGGCCCCTGCTCCCATCATTCTCTCGGCGCGTATAAAGAATAATAAGAATCCCGATCCTGAAAGCCAATATGGTTCGATCTCATTCCTTCATCTCACGCAACCGAACAGCCGGGCACAGATAGCCAATCACTCTCTTGCAACTTACAAGAAGTCTCTCTCTCTTAAGCTATTTGTGCTTACATTGCCAATATCCATCCCTGTGGTTGTTGTTGCGACCCACCCCTCCGCCGACCAAGAACTCGTTTCCTGTACAGTCTCGACATATACACAATGTCTATGTTCCGAACCGCCCTTGTTGCGGCCTTTGCCGCAACTGAGGTCGCTGCTAACTGCGCATATGGCACTCACCTGATGCCTCGCGCAGAGGAGGGAGAAGTCCCTGTGAATACATTTGGCTACAGTGGTACTATCGTATGCTGCACATCTCATCCTCATGCCCCCCGACAAGGGTTTTGGGAATATTCACTAACATGACTTCACAAAAGGGACCCGCAAGCTGGCACTTGTTGAACACTACCACCAACGGCGCTTGCGCAACAGGGACAAATCAGTCCCCCATCAGCATGGAGGCCGGCACCTTCACAGAGGTAGCTGGCTCTGAGCTGGCCGTCGAGATCCCCGACTTCGCTGAGGGTGCTACCTTTGAGAACCTGGGCACGACCGTCGAGATCGTCGGCGAGGGCGGCTCCATGAGGATGGCCAGCAGCAACCAGACCTTCGAGTTCCAGCAGTTCCACTTCCACCTGCCCAGCGAGCATCTCGACAACGGCACCAGCATGGCCATGGAGATGCACATGGTCTTCTCCAGCGCCGACGCCCAGATCGCTGTCATGGGTGTCTACCTCGACATCAATACCGGCGCAGCTGCCGCTGTGCCGGCCGTCGCCGCTGTGCCTGGTGCTAAGATGGCCAAGCGTCAAGCCGGTAAGACCTCCTCCCAAGCCCTTGAAGTGATCGCTGTAGGTGCTGACCCTATCGCTACTCCAGCCGAAGCCGGATCCGAAATGGTCGAGACCGTCCTGTCCGCCGTCGGTGAGATCTCAAACCCCGGAACCGCCACGAAGACGCCGGCATTCGCCATGTCCGGCCTGGTTGCCATGCTCGGCGAGACCACCTTCCAGAGGTAAGCTTAGACAAAAAGCAAACCCGTCTCACATCTATTAATACGTGGGAAAACATTATGCTAACATGAAGTCTCACAGCTACTCCGGGTCCCTGACTACTCCCCCGTGCTCCGAAGGCGTCAGCTGGTTTGTCGCGTCTGAGCCGCTGTCCGTGAACCTCGACACGTACAAGGCCGCGCGCAGTGTCATTGGCCACAACGCCCGTTTCGCTCAGAACGCCCCTGGCTCGGAGAACGTCCTGTCCTTGTCTGCGGCCGGCATGAGCTCCCTGGGTGGTGCCGGTGCTGCTGCTGAGCCCGCCGCTGCTGAGCCCGCCGCTGCTGAGCCTGCTGCCGCGGAGCCAGCTGCTGCGAAACACTGATGCGGTGACTCGCATTGTTGGACGGTGACGAGGCGGGGGTTGGGCGGACGCATGATGACACGATGATGAGCTTTTGCATATTATTGGAAATAGACACAGCGACATGGGGTCGGGACTGGGAAACGATTTGCATCGCTGTTCCATGTAATGAGGCTATAACTACTTGATGTAGATTTCGATTCGGTTGGCTGGATGAATACAATATTACCAACTACTATTGCAAAAGCACCGCAAACTCCCCGGCATGAATTTGACCTTGCGATCGCTTCACTTTGCTTCGTCAGGACTTCTCTCGGAGTTCTGGCTTTGAATTGGAATTTCCCTTTGAACTGCCTTGCGGCAAGGGCTTCCATTGGAGCCTCCTTGAAACACACACCGAGCGCTAGTACCTAAAGTATTCACCGCCCCAGATACTGGTTAGTGGCCGGAAGCTCTAACCTGTCTTGAAGTCGGTCCCGTATCGAATCCACCTAGAGACGTTCACTGACGTTGTTCCCCATAATCGACCGACATTCCTGCCCCACAATTCTGTGAGTGTTGGACCTCCGGAAGAACACACAGCCATCGGAGCTCGGTGGCAGCAATACCGATCATGCTACACTATCTACGGTGAGGAACCGAGTAATGGCAGCGACTACCAATTTCGAGGTCGATGGCACTGCTTCCCACGTATCGAGATGAGCAAACTCCATCCGAAGCGGACTCGATCCGAAGCGGACTCGATCCATCCTGTTCAAAGGGGGGCACAGATTCCCGTCCGGAGGCCCTCATTTTCAAAGGGGAGGAGGGAAATGACAATCTCCCATCGGGTGATAGGCCGCGCATCAACGATCGCGGCTCCCCTCTGCCAAGGACAGACGACCCAGAATGGCCGAGTCAGTCTCGGAGTCGCCAGCCTCAATCCCGCGCAGGCAATGGCCCTGCCGGTTTTCTCAGCCTCTCGCGCACGTGGGCATGAACATGCGCACGACACGTTCGTTTGGATTCCGAATTAGATATTGACCGACTCGGTCGCCGGACCGTTGGGCGGAGGTTTCGGGGGATCCGAGCTGAGCCCAATCATCTTGGCTGCCCGTCTGGACCGTGGCAGCTTCCGAAACGGTGACGTCCAGCGGGAGTGCTAAAAACAGTGTCAAGTCCCTTTGAAACAAAGCAAATGCTAAGACCTGATTTGCGCAGCTGGTTGATGGGTGTTTAATATATCTAAATGAAGATTATCGCGAGAAACTTCATGCGCCATGACATGGGTGCCCATTCTTCATTCCATCATCATCGTTCCAAGCCAATGCTAAAATTGAGTGCTTGTATTTATACCGGAACAACACCAGGTATTGTTGGACGGGCATTTGGAATTCCCTTCTTCGACATGATTAGTTGCGCCTGCTCAATCCCAGCTTGCTTGATGCATGTGCAACAACGCTCGTGGCTGTTGGACCGTGGGCTCTTCCTGGCTTGCTCACCAAAGTTCAGACCCCTCAGGGGCTGGCTGCATGAGGAAGTATTAGTTACTATCCATTTCCCACTGGATAAATGTACTGTGGCGTGCATCGAAGGACAAGGTCAACTCGATTTGAGTCTCACCTGGTTGAGATTGGTCGAAAGCTGAACAAGTCTTGATGTCACTTCACATTATGGCATGTGGTAAATAGCACGTGTTGCAGAAAAACACACAATATTGATAGTATTAGTACCCAATTTCTAAGGCGAACGTTAAAGAACTATGCTATTATCACCCAAAGACTGAGCGCACACAATGTGTAACTGTGACAAGTTACCGGTCATTCCGCATTTCGGCACGTTCGCTAAGCGCGATCGCAGTGGTCCTCGTACACTTGGCATCCTATTGTCTTGTAATACTTTGTTCCCAGTATGCCATAGGGTGTAGTGGGTCCACCAACGATAAAGTCTATTGCGAACTTGTTCACTCAGTCCCCGAAAGAGACCACGCCTAGCGGCTCTTTCCGGGAGGGCAATCTGGTGCAGCCTCTCTTACTCGCATGCGGAATCGTACTACCCACCTTCTGCTACCAATTCTTCATGTGTATGGTTATCCGCCGATTTTGCATCCGGGCCAGAAGGTGCCACGATAATCGTGGTCAGACTTGTCATACCATTTAATCAATGCAGTGCTTCATCCTTCATGTTAGCTCTCAAAAACCTAGTAAAAGTGCGACCCCGTGGCGCCCCAGAAAAAAGCAAAATGAATCAATTGCCTTTGACCACGTCTCAGCTGTGGATGAAGAATCAACGTCCAGCCACTTTTCGGCAAGGCGACTCATTGCCGGGGTTTTGGCGTGAGTTGACGAGTGACGAGTACGATCTGCACAAGCGCACCGCATATTGACTGGTTGTGGCGCGCGCCCAGATTCGCTTAGACGGACCAACACCTTGTGCATACCAGGGCCGCTGTTCAGTAAGCCTCGAATTCTGCCTGCTTCGCTGCGCAGAGATAGGCCGCCAGCGCAGGTCGACTTAGGCAGCAACGGCAGTTAGAAACCCTATACGGCTGCATTGCGTCGGCCACCTGGAGCGGCGCAGTCTTTTGTCTGCAGGTGTTGCATCGGGCTGTGGCCAATGAGACGTGGCGCCATCACTCAATCGCATGCGCGTAAGCCCGTAGACTCGTGACACATTGGCCTAGCTGCCTGCATGAGTGGGTATTGTTGGCCTCCAGGGTCTCAGCCCCAGAGTGTGAATGGATGCCTCAGTAATGCCTGGAAGTGTACGAATATACCCCGGATGAGGCTCTTCGACGGCGCCGGACCGCACGGTACTAATAGGCTGCCGTTCCTGTTCCCCGGATTGGCAAGAAGGAGAAAAATGCACTTTCGCCCTCGATCTCTGGGATTTTCATTCTGCCTCATTTGAATTCCTGTGTTACCCAACTATCATTCCAATATGGCGGTTGCTCGGGAATCTATGCATCAGAGTCCAACGTCTGACACAACCAAGGAGTCGTTCCCCCAAACAGGTGTAGATCTTGGGCAAGGCCAGTATGCTTTGAACACATGCATTGAGGTAGCCTGCGAGAATCACAAGAATACCAAGGCTGTCCTGAGATTATCCGGCAACTTTACTGTCGAATACAGCCAGGATGCGGGACCCGTGCAAAAGTAAGTGATCAAACGAGGCATTCTACTCCGACCCCAACCATGTTCTCTCTCTGGCGCGATGGATGTAGTAAGCTATATTGTTAACATCCAAAATTAGGGACGTATTGAAGCCTTGCGAGGCAGCAGGCTGCACTCTGCAAACAACAGTTACACAGAATGACCCAACTCCTCGGCTCTATGCTATGGCTCTACAAAATGCACTTTTCAACGGCGCCACGTTGAAGCTTGGCTCAGAATGCGCACAGGATACGACCCAAGACCACTCGGACTGTTCTTCGACATCCGAATTAAGTCACGCCGGAAGTGACGATTCTGTGGCCACTGCGGAATCAAAGGACAACTTCAGTGATGCCAGTTCGGTAGCGGACTCGAACAGTGCAGATACCACAGTAGAGAGCAGCAAAGGCGACGTATCAGAGACCCGAAACAATGCTGAGGGAGAAGACTCAGTAACCGACTTAAAGCCAAGCCACCCAACTCGAGCCGAGAAGGAGCCAAGTGAAGATCGCACAGAAACCCCTGCAGAAAACTCTCCATCACCCGCAGCTCCAAACACTGAGAACGCCAAATCGGAGGATGTCGCAATCGAGACGGCACAGAAGACCGTCAAGTCAGCCGAGGAGCCAGGACTAGACTTTAGCCGAGTCTCGGAATCAGCATCGCACCCCAAAGCAAGGGATGAGTCTTCGGCAAAGAGCGTAGCGAAGAAGCTTAGCAAAGATGCCAAGTCTCAGCGGTCCGCAGCGTTGAAGAAGAAGAGAGAAGAAAGGAAAAAGGAACACGATGAGCAGGTCGAGGATTTGATGGAGGAAATCGCCCATCAAAAGGAAGTCCTCCGGTCGCGTCGTGATCAGAAGAAGCAGAAGCAGAAGCTACAGGCACTTCAGAAGCAACTGGAGCGCTTGTGCCAGAAGGAGCTCGACGACGACGAATATGTGACGAGTGATGATGAGGATGACGCAGATGAAGAGGCTTCGCCAGAGAAGGAAACGCCGACAGAGGAATCGGACGACAAAGACGCAGAAGGCGACGATGACGACCCAGCCAAAGAGGAGCACGATTCTGCCGCAGCTGAAGGGGACAAGAAGAGCGAGCCAGAGGATACAAATGCCTGGCCCACTGTCAGCTCCAAGGCGAAGCAGGAATGGGAAGACCGGAAGAAGTCAAGGGATGAAGAGAACGTTCACCTAGACTCGATCATGGGCTTTATCGGGCTCGAGTCTGTGAAGTCAAAGATGCTCGAGATCAAGACCCTGGTCGACACCGCCAAGCGGCAGGACGTCAACCTTGCCAAAGAAAGATTCAACACCGTCTTGGTGGGGAACTCTGGCACCGGTAAAACCACTCTTGCCAAGCTTTACGCCAAATTCCTGTCGTCACTTGAGCTCGCCGACGACATCTTGGTGACGACTTCCGGTTCAAAGCTCGTATATGAGGGCATCAACGAACTCAAGCTCTCTATCAGCGCAATCGAAGATAGGGGCGTCGTGTTCATAGACGACGCCCATATTCTCCGCCCTGATATCAGCAGCACAGGCCGCAAAGTTCTCGACTATCTCGTGACTGAGATGGACAGGCTACAAGGCCAAGTCATTTTCATCTTCACTGGGTCTGGAAAGGACATGGAGACGTTTATGACCCACAACCGGAGCCTGCAAAGCCGAGTTCCGTTCACAATCAGTTTTGACGACTACCAGGACGTGGAGCTGCTCCAGATCCTCGAGAAGCAGCTTCACGACAAGTTCAACGGCAAGATGAAGGTCGACAAAGGCTCAAGCGGTGTGTATATGCGTATAGTAGCACGTCGTATGGGCAGGTGTCGAGGCCCCTCCAGCTTCGGTAACGCCCGCGAGGTTGAGAACACACTGCTGCGGATCCTGTTCAGACAGGCCGCTCGGCTGGAAGAGTCTCGCAAAACGGAGAAGGAGGTCGATGACCTTTTGCTCACTATGGAGGACATTGTGGGACCGCCCCCGTCAGCTGCTCTGGAGAAGAGCAAGGCTTGGAAGGATCTCCAAGCCATGGTCGGGCTCAAGTCCGTCAAGGAGTCCCTCAAGGCCCTGGTGCATCGGCTCCAAATCAATTACGACCGTGAACTTGCTGAGAAGCCCGTTGTGGACTGCCCACTGAATAGGATCTTCCTCGGAAATCCTGGAACTGGCAAGACCACTGTTGCCAAGTACTACGGGCAAATTATGGTCGACATTGGGCTGCTTACTGATGGAGAAGTCGTGGTGAAGAACCCGTCAGACTTTATCGGCGAGTACTTGGGCGAGTCTGAGAACATTACAAAGAGGATTCTCGCATCGACGAGAGGCAAAGTCCTCATCATCGATGAGGCGTATGCGCTTAGCGACAGCAGCGATGAGGCGAATGAACACGGATGTGGAAACATCTACAAGACCGCCATCATTGACACTCTGGTCGCTAATATTCAAGGCGGCCCTAATGAGTGTGTCTTGCTGCTCGGATATCGGGACAGAATGGAGCGAATGTTCCAAGCCTCGAACCCTGGTCTGACGCGCAGGTTCCCTATGTCGTCCGCTTTTGAGTTTGACGACTTCACAGACGAGGAACTAGGCGAGATCCTGGACCTGAAGCTCAAGGATCAAAGTTATACAGCACCGGACGACGCCAAGAAGGTGGCGATGGAGGTGCTCGCCCGAGCAAGGAACCATCGCAACTTTGGAAATGCCGGCGAGATTGACATTCTCCTCAGCAGGGCCAAAGAACTGCAGCAGGGTCGGCTTGCCTCGTGCGCCGACGAGTATGACCCGTTCTTGCTTGAGTCTCAGGACTTCGATGCCGACTTTGAGAGACCTAGCCAAGCTGAGGTCCGCACCCGGGACCTGTTCAAGGACTTTGTGGGTGCCAACGGCCTTATCGAGAAGCTTGTAAGCTACTCACGCATAGCGCAAAATGCCAAAGCGCTGGACATGGACCCACGCGCACAGATTCCCTTCAATTATCTCTTCAGAGGGCCCCCAGGTAAGCAATCCATCCATCCAGTCACTCGCAGCAGCATCGACAAGCTAACGGAACGTGTAGGAACGGGCAAGACGACGACGGCTCGGAGAATCGGGCAGGTCTTCTACGACATGGGGCTGCTCGCCACCAACCAGGTGTACGATTGCTCAACAACGGACCTCATTGGTGAGTTCCGCGGCCACACGGGGCCCAAGACCCAGAAAGTCTTCCAGCGAGCCCTTGGCAAGGTTCTATTTATCGACGAGGCATACCGGTTCAACGATGACGACTGTTTCGGGAAGGAGGCCCTCATCGAAATGCTGAACCTTCTGACCAAGGAAGCGTACAAGAACAAGCTCGTGGTCATCCTCGCAGGCTACAACGACGACATCAACAAGCTGCTTAAGGTAAATGCCGGCCTGGGCAGTCGGTTTCCAGAAGTGATCCAGTTCGAGAGCCTCAAACCCAAGGACTGCGTGCAACTCTTCGTGCAACGCCTTGAGGAACAGAAGCTGGACGTCGCCGCCGTACGACCTACCGCAGTCAAAGATAAGCTGCAAAGCTCCTTCGAGAGGCTCTCCGCGCTGCCGGATTGGGGCAACGCCAGAGATGTTGACGCGCTGGCGAAGGCGGTCTTTGGCAGGATATTAAAGGGCTCCAGCGCTGAAAAGCCGGAGATGGTGGCCAAGGTGGACGAGGTCTCCGCCGAGGTCGACGAGATGATTGCGGAGAGAGAGAAGCGAAACGGAGACTCATGCCCTGTCACACATCTATACCTATAGACTGGTGCTATATGATTGCTTAGAGGAGTTTGGATATGGAGAGTGCTTGAGATATCACGACTGATGCTTTGAACGGGTACTGGACGGGTAATCTTGGTAGAATGTTAAAGTTTGTACAAAAATAGTACCAAGACTTGTGCGCATTTCGGGACCCAGTTGCGATCACGGATTTGCATGTCTTCTCCTGCATCATTGAAGCCACAAATCGAGTCTCCGTGCGTAGAGGAAACACTTAGCACAGCCCAACACCCCCAGAAAATAATCACATCATTCTATTGGAAACTTTAAGTTTGTCAAGCGAAAAAGTGAATTCGCTGATTTAGAAAGCTTATCACATGAATTCGTTGACCAACGTCATGCTAGTTGATTGCCCGAAGTATATTTTCTTGCCCCCTTTACCCTGCTACCCTAGGAAATTCACCTGACCGTGGGAATGTGTATTTCGACTCTTATTTAGCTCTTTCCCCTTCGCAGAGTGCGATATTAGCTCTGAAGAACGCGAATTTCGCCTCCTACTTGTTTCCCATGCATTCTAATGCTGCCAAGCTCTATCCTCCTCATGTTCGTGTGGAAAATGTAACTCTAGGCAGACGTAACGCATATATGGCTCACGAGATCCTACCGTTGCAGATTCGTCGAGATGTGACATCACTCGCAAGCATTGATAAAGGTGTATGTTCCAAGGACCGCTTCGGAAAGTGGCCCGCTGGCATGCTGCTTCACCGCAACTACGATGCTGTGGCCTGGTATAGTGGCCTTTCAAAGAGCTGATGGATCTTATAAGTAAGCAATATGCTCTTTGAAAGGTTCCCACGAGCTTGGAAGCTCTATGAACGTGTCAAAAAGTAGCAGGTCTCGCGACGACGGGGCGAGCTCCTGCTCCCCGCCTCCCAACGCCCCTCCGACATGTAATAGGGTTCCAGGCACGATCAGCGTGCGAAGCGATTTCACGGTCCAGACTCAAGGGTCCTTCGCACGAGCGGGTCTTCCTTTCTCCAAGTTACCATTATGACGGCAACATGACCTCAAGGTAGTTGAGTCTGCTTTGACATTGTCTGGAAACAGTTATCGTGAAGCCAAAATTGTACTTTCCCATGCGGCAGGGACCCGATATGCTTAATTTCATCACCAAAACCAAGGTTTTGGGGGCGGCTCATGTCTCCTGACTTATCGTTACGACGAACCCGGGTATGAACCTTAATTTTAACGGCCGCGACCCGCCAGGTCTCTGCCGCGCCGGTAATGACCACTCATGCCGAGTCAGTGACTGACTCGCCATGTCGGAGTGAAGTCATCGAGAGGGTATCTAGCTTCCGGACTACGTCAGAGGCCAATAACTTGGAATTGATGTGATCTCGCCCGGATCTGCCTCCCTTTTAAGTTTGGACCCCTCGCCCAGGCTTCTCCAGATTTTCTTGTTGTTGAAGAGCTGCCGATCACTTGCCCAGGCTGCCCCTCGTGCGGTTCTTGTCTTGATGTCAGTTGAACCGTCAAAATGCCTGGGGCAGAAGCCTTCCTATCCGAGTCTTCTTCCCGATGATCTTCATGCCACTTCCCGACTCTGGCACACAAGGGACGAAATGATTTGATCCTTCTCCTCTGAGGGGCCCAGAAGTCTGAGCCGCACTAGGAGTTGTTTTGGAAGCGAAACTTTATCTCACCCCCCTTGAGCCCCACCAGGACCTGCGAGAATGCCCACTGTGACGCAACGTAAAACGATGTAGTTCCTGAGCCATTGATATGGGTTTGTTCTTAAGAACTTGCCGTCCCATTTTCACTCTGCTCATCCTCAAGCATCTGATGCATTCATGGCAGAGTACTCCATTATACACGTGTGGAGTACGTGTCATTGATTCATTGTATTCAATGCCAGCAGTATGAATGGCCTTCTCATCCCTTCTTGGTACAAGCAGGAAGTAACACCTCAATCATCATTAACACTCATCACGTTCCTGTTTGGGTTTTCTTCAGCTTGTGCCGTCTTCACGGCCACCACAATCGTTGCTCAAGCATACCGGATCTTGTATCGCTCCAGGCGACTCTTTACTCATCCTTATGTCTTGATGATCACGGCGGTGTGGCTGGCCAGCGTCGTTTATTCTCTCATTTCATACCTATACGTCCGAAACATAATACCCCCAAGGTACCTACCGTCCAGCCCTGAATATCTCGGTCGACGTCGACAGTGCGCTGACACCCCGAGCCTGTAGCTTCTGGTTTTTCTTCGCCATTCGTGAGTGCACCAAACGTATTTATGGGAATAAAAGCCATGCTAAACATCAAGCTGCCTCCCCTCTAGTTTGTCTATGGACGATACAGGTCAGTTTCCTGCCATGTTTATGAAAACCCTGGATTTTGGATTCTAAACGAGTGACCACAGACACAATGTCTCATGCATATCATCATTAACCGCATCGCCCTTATCATCTACGATGGGCGCCGTGTGATCCGCCTGAAATGGGCAGTTGCGTTACTACTAGGAATGGTCAACGTCAGCGTTTTCATTGTTTGGATGCCTGCACGCTTGCAGATCAGCCCGGCCTGGATCCATTTCAATGAGATATGGGATCGGGTTGAGAAGGGCATCTTCGCGCTGATGGACCTCGGCCTCAACTTGTACTTCATCTACTTGGTTCGGTCAGAGCTTGTCGCTCACGGGTAAGCTCATTCTTCTCCTGCTACAGGTCCCCGATCTTTGTACTTTGGAATGTTCCGGAATGTATCACTTCAGGATCCGTAGCAGGTGACTAACAGGTATGAAAGGCTGACCAAGTACGTGACATTGTATAAATTCAATCTGGTGATGATCTTTTGTTCTTTGTCACTAGATGTAAGCTTGGTCAAGGCTGTTGGTGATTAATTGTCAGGATTCGGCTGACGGATACTCAGGTTATACTTATTGGCATTATGTCTTTACCAGACAGTTTTGTGTAAGCCAATTTTCCTAGCCTTCGTGAGGAATGAACCTCCTACGTCGTGCGAGTATATGTAGCAGGTTTTCCGTTCCTATTTTCTTTTTTCTTTCTAACTGTATGTTTTCCTACAGAGTCTACAGCTACATCCAATTTCATCCACTAATGTACCTGATCAAATTGGCGATTGAGAGTCAGTATTCAAGAGCGGATTCGATCTAGCGCCCCATCCCATTATTTGGAAAGCAAATTGAAGCTAATAAACCTCATTCAGTGAACATGGCCGAACTTATCATCAAAATTGTCAAGAGCACATCTAGCCACCACGAAAACCATTATGTTACGTCGCTTCCAGCACCGCCTCGACGGACCCCCGAAAGTTCTGGTGATTTAACCGCAGTGGCAAATAGTGGCGATCAGTCATTGGACCAGAGCCCCGTTTCGGAGCCGGCCCCGGGCGAGATCTTTGAGCTGAGCCGGATGCCTCCCTCGTTCGACGCTGGCGATGTCGTTGACCGCAAGGCAAGTGTGGCCGAGGGAGCAACCGTCGGACAGTTCCTGGACCCGCAGCAAGGGAGACCGAGACTCATGAGGAATGCCAGTGAGATGACCACCTTAGAAATGACAGCCGGGTATCTAAATAGGGCGAGCGTAATATCTGCAGAGAAATCAGCATGTTAAATTGCCCTCGCTGTAATATTTGCCGTTGTTGTCAGTCTTGATTGTGACCATTGAGATATGAGAACTTCGTGACGCGTCTGACCTCGACTCAAACTCAAAACCGCGTACAGAAACTCGATAGCCGAGTCACTACAATTTTACTGCACAGATTATGTAATTCAGTTATTCCTATAATACGCAAGTACACTCAATTCTCACGATCATACATTCGTAACCCATCAGAAGCCTAAGCCATGGCACCACACAAGACCGGAGAACGGAGATTGCGTAACAAGTCCCGCGACAAGTTCATTAAATCGAGACAGATCGTTTGATCAAAGGAAGAACATTAAAAAGACACAAGTCTCTACCAGTTTTAGAACTCACAAGTACATGACGACAACAGTTGACAATGCTTAACCATGTCCAATTGCATCGGGAGAACAACACACAAACGGGCACAATTGAGACTAGTTCAGAATGGGTTGGAAAAACACGATAAGTAATGCGTGATTTGTATTGCTAGATTCCAAAAGCGACTAACTGATGAGATAGAAAAGTGAGTCCTGAAAATCGTCAACGTACTGCCTAGTCAATTCCTTCTTCGTCGCCGAAACCTAGCAGTTTGACGGGATCCGGAATCAATCTAACGGGGGAAGAAATGAGGTTGGCCTACCCTCTCCTTCCGAGCGAGAGGACTCAGACGGGCTGCTCTCCGGGGCGTCAGGATATGTCCAGAGCAATCTTTCCCAATGGCTGATCGCGGATTGCAGGCCTATGGTTCTCAGTAGGTCCTTCCACTCCTTAATCTTGCGAAATGCCTCATACATTTCGTCGAAAGAGGGCCGCCCGGGATTACCAAGGCCTTTGGCAGAAATTACCAATGCTACACACAGACGAACAAAATGTTCGATAACTTTTGGATCAAGAGACGCCTGGAAGTGTCGGAACTCGAATGTGTAGCTATGTTCTCCGACGTTCTTCAAGGTAAGAGCTGCGCGGTGAAAAGGCGGCAGCATGTTCCTAGACAAGGCCGTCGATAAGTCTTCGGTGCTCGTACACTCCTCGATGAGCGCGTTCATAGTGCCCATTTTCAGAGCGCTCGGGGGCCGGCCGTCTTGCGTATCGTGGGCGCCCGTCTCCTGCAGAATATCCTCAGCGTCCTCAGCCAGTCTGGCCTTCTCACCAACGTGTTGACACCACGTATTGTTCAATCTCCTGTGAGGCGCCGTCAGTGAGAATATCTTCTTCTCGGCTACGAGATATAGAGATACAAAGTGCTTACGTTCCCGGAGGTTGAGCGTGGCGGCATCTACGTGAATGTGTACGCCGCAAGACGGGCTTGTAGCGACGAGGACGTGGCGGCGCAGAACATCTAGAGCCTTTCGGATCTCCTCGAAACCCTGCGCGTTAGCTTGAAGTTTACGCGATGCAAACTCGAGACCCACGTAGTCAAACTCATCCGTGTTAAGTGCCATCACCATACCAGCCGGTTCGCATTTCACAACCCAGACTGCATATTCATCCCGTTCGTCTAGCGTGCCACTGAAACAGGCTGCGGCTTGACGAACTTCGTCGTGGTGATCATGGTCAGACACGGCTGGGATTCCTGCGTCCCGGAGGAGCTGTGAGATGTATTCTCGAGCTGGAATGCCGTCAACTATAGTTGTCGCTTGCTGCTGCTCCAGGGGAATAAAGTATCGGTGATCCGCTGCATTTCCTCGAGGTAACCCACTACTGTTTTTCATTTCCAGAGCGGCAAGAAATTCGATTTCAACGCCCACTTGAACACTGACATCTGGGGTGTCTTTGGGTACCGAGTCATAGGTTTGCGGCTCACCTGGGACGGTGGTGGATTTGGTACTTACCGAGATAGCGCTGCTTGGTCGCGACTCAAGCCCTCCCAGATTTGGGTTAAGTAGGCCTTCGACTTGACCACCAGTAGAAACGCTCTTGCTCTGACTGCGCGAAGGATGACTAGGTCGATTCACATTCTGCGTGCCTGGCCTCGAAGACGGATTGTGAGGAGGTGGCGCTCGGCCACGAGAGATATTTGGCGTCCGACTTTGAGGCGTGGTAGCTGTTGCCCTACTATGCAAAGCCTGAGCCCTCAGTTCCTGGGCTCTCGTCGTCCGGATTGTCGGCACAGAACTTGGTGCTGGTCTCTGGGACCGAGTTTGAGTAGGCCGTGAACCTGTGGTGCCGCCGAGACCGAGCATTGCAACGCGTGGTTCCGGCCGGTCAGCCGGCCGTCTTGAAGACTTTGGAGCAGTCTTTGGGACGGTAGCTGTGTTCGGGGCGTCGTTGACGATTTCAATACGACTTTCCTTCGGGTAGCCTACAGAAAATGGACGCAGGCCCCGAATTTCTTCCAACTGTTGCTGCTGTCTAGATACCTGGCGGTCTTCGCCTCCGAGAACCCAAGAATTGTTCGGCCATAGCTCAGTGTTCACTTGCGCCTTACTCATATCTTCCAGTAAGCTCAAACTGGACTGGTGTGATCTACCATACCTGTACTTCCTGTACTGCAGGAATTCAGCTGTATCCTCATCTGTACTCATAGTTTCTGAATAGGAGTATGGGTATTGCTGAGGCCCGGCTGATTTCCCGGCCTGGCCTGGGCGCCGGGTAGAGTACTTCGGGTGCAACATGAGTGGCAAAGTGAGATTAGACATCGTGAAGACTATGTAGCTTTGTAACTATAGCCAGGATGTCTTCCTCTCACTGGTGACTCGAGCCGAAAATTCCGAGCATCTTCGACCGACATCTGCGTCCTACGCATGCATATAAATGAGCAGGCACTAGTTGACATCTTTCAAAAGCGGTCCAACGATATAATGTACCCTTTGGCCCGCAGAACAAGGCTATTGTTCTAGGCATCTTTTGCCAATGTCTATTGCCCACCAACTTGGGTTACCAATTCTTTATCCGCACGTGCCGAGCCGGCGAAGATCTAGCCATACGGCATAGTGGAGTTGTGGATGACCTTTGTGGCTTTGTCTCTCTGACCACAGCCTTTATATTGCGCGGGATAACCAAGATGTAATCCACATACTGTTCCATTCCTGGTTAGCAGCCCTAGATCCATGGTGCTTCTGTTGAGCAATCTGCCCCTAATCTCCTTTGTTTCAACGTCGCCACCATCATGGCGCCTGCTGAAGGAGCTGAGCTTGCAAGCAAGTGCTTGGAACTCTCATCATCATCATTGACTAAGTTGAAGACATTTTACCCATCCCGTTTGCCACGAGCCAAGCCAGAACCTTGTATTTCGGACTTTCATAATCTGAAAAGGGCCCCGCGATGGCTCCGGTCGGAACTTCCCACCTGAGTGAGCACTACACTCTACGAAGTCCCATGCACAAGTAGGCCTTGACAGGCCCAAACCCGGGAACTGGCTTAGCAAATGTGGGTAGTATCGCCAAACGGCGGAGCAAGGGCCAAGTTGTGGCGTTCTTGAGCATTTGTGGGCGAGGTGACATAGAATGCTTTGACGCATAGCTAGGCGCCGAACAGAGCGGTAGAGAACTGTACGGAAAATACCACACGCGGAAAATTTAGTCCGCAGTTGCCTTGTCGGTCTTCCATTGTCTGCGCATCTGTTCGTCATGCCAGCAATGCGGCACGTCGCAAGTCAAGTTACTCCATGCAAACTCCACTCCGAATTCACGGACTCGGTCAGTAGTGTCAAACCCAGACAAAATGCGACTCCGATTGATGCGTTCGTTACTATCATGAGGTATCCAACAAATAGCAAAGATATCCTTGCAACCCTTTCTCTGCCGTTCTCGCCACCAGATTCCATAGTGAGGGTGCTTCGCTCAAGAATGCCGCAGAGCGCATTATGTGACAATGCAAAAGATCGAAAGACTGGGTCTTTGACCCTCACATACCGCCTCCTCCCAGCATTTGCGATATGTCGACATTTTCCCACTTGACGTCCTGATTTGGCGAGCTCCGCTGCGGGATGTGATGCATCGGCGGCCCTTGGGGAGGGGGAGGCATCTGCATTTGGTGCATCGGCGGGCTCGTTGTTACGTACATCGGCGACTGCTGCATCGACATAGTATACTGCCCATGATGCATTTGAGGGTGAATCTGACCTGATCCTGGAAGGGGCATCTGGCCAGACATGGCTCCCGCCATCGTCCCTGGAATCTGTTGGTATTGTCGAGGAGGCGGAGACTGATGATATTGATGCTGGTGGTGCATCTGCGCCTGAGCCTGAGCCTGAGCCTGGGCTTGTGCCTGGGCTTGAGCTTGGGCCTGTGCCTGAGCTTGTGCCTGAGCCTGCGCCTGAGCCTGCGCCTGCGCTTGTGCCTGTGCAGCGACAGCGTATTGGAAACCCTGCTGCTGTTTGGCCTTCAGATTCTCGATGAGATCTTCGCTGATCGTGTTGAAACTCTGCATCAAGCTCTGTGCATTGGTCCATCTTTCGCCGTATTTCTGTAGGGTCAACTTGACTCGCTCAAGGCAGCGAATGCTTCGAGTCAAGTTGTCATCGTTACTGGTCCGTGTGGGAAATGGTGGTGGCGGTGCCCTTCCTGGCAAAGCCATTGGCATAGGGACAGATGTCCCTGCAAGAATGGAGTCGCCGGCGTCCCGTAAGACTGCCATGAACTGGCTGCCCATAAAGAAGACCCTTAACGCGTCATGATAGGTGTAAAGAGATGGGTTGGGGTCCGGACTCCCATGAGCGACGCCATAGATGTGATCCAGATAAGCGATGGCATACTCAAAGATCAACATGCGTCCGTAAGCCGTCATGACCGGCGCACGAGCACTTGGCGCCAAGCAGTAGACATAGCTGTACTTCAACTCCAGATCAAATAGCTCCCGAATGCCGATAGGCAGAGTCTCCGGAAGTGACTCATCCCACTCACGCATATCCTGGCACATCTGCCAGATGAAAGACGTGACATCTCCGTCGTGACCCTCGATAGGCTGGCTGGGGTCGGACTGGATCAAGGTTTGGTACCATTGCGATTGGATGCGGCGGAGTTGGAACAGCAGAATGGCAGGATCATGCGACTGCGGGCCTGTTATTGTACCAGCGACGGAGGCTATGCGACCTATGCCAGACATGGCTGGCAAATCAACTCTGATGGAATCGTCGCTGAAAGAGAACGCGCGGGCGTGCACCATGCTGATTGCCCTGCAAAACCAAATTTGTCAGTGCCCAAAGTCAGGGGAATACAGTGAGCCCAAAATGAACGAACCTGTCCAGTGCGTATACGCAATAAAAGGTTCTGCGCCTCATATCGAGCGCCGCTCTGTCAGCTTGGCTCTGATTTGGCGGGTCCTGGTGGAAGCCCAGATCGACGACGGCGCGGCATGTGAATCCAATCAAGTGCCAGCTGTCGAAATGTGCTGGATCCAGCATGGCGTACTGAGTGAAGACGGCGAGAGATTGTATTTGAGTGGCATGGCCAGGCTGCAGAGCACGATCGGCTAGTTGTAGGGCATGAGACGCGAAATCTACGCCGTTCTTGTAGAAGTCATCCTGGGTGCTCCGGGATTGAGCCATGGAACCTGTCGCCAGTACCATGTATACAAGCCACTTGCTCGCGCTGCTGACGTGGCGCTCTTGCTGGTACATGTCCTCGAGTGCCGACAGCAGCACTGTTCCAGGAAACAGTGGGAACAGAGGGTAAATGTTGGCCATGTAATACTGAACGATAGAGTGCGCAGCCTGCTTCTCTGGCAAACTTGCGGACTGTGGCTCAGGCAAGGGATCATTGATCACGGCCGCAAGGATCAGACGAGCAAAGGTCATGTTACTGAGGGTGGGCTCAAAGTCGCGGGTAGTGGCATTGATGGACCTTGATCCGCGTCAGTCCAGTCGTGAGGGCATTGCGATAGGACTGGCACTTACATGTAGCCAAAGTCGGATATCAAGGAGTTGACGTCCGAGTTTTCTCGCTTCCGTTCAGCCTTGCGATGTATGGCTGCCCGGATGTTCGCGAGCGAGTCTTTACGGTCCTGAGGCTGTGCCCTGGACAGTGGTCCGTCCTGCTCGTGGTTAGCCACGGAGGCCTTCCGCGAGCGAGCATAATTCAGTCGCCGCTCGAGCTTTTCGATGCGCAGCTCGAGAGCGGCCACATAGCTGAGCGCTTGTCAGCCGGTCGTTCCTTGAGAGAAGCAGACAGAAAATGGCACTAAGCAGCACAACATCATCATACCTCCGTTCCTTGCCACGAGCGAACTGGTCGTTTGCGGCAGAACACTCGTTCTCGCGACCGGCCTTCTCGCAGGCCGTGCAAGCTGGGAGCTTGCCATCACACTACATAGTTTCAGCATGATAACCTCGAGTGGGAGGAAAAATGACCAATCACCTTCACTTTCGCAGCTCGACCTGAGTGGGCAAGAGTCAGTGACGGAACAAAGGGGCCAAGGGTAGAGGCGGGGGGAGGCGTCGTCTCACATCTCGAGCAGGCGGATACAGGTCTCGAGACCCGTAACAATGGGTTATCCGAGAAGCTTGATCTAGGCATTCGTCTCGCTGTTCTACTTGAAGGTAGGGGTTCTGCTGCCTTGGATCGAAATCACTGGGCTGAAGGCGACTGTGTCCGGTCCAGTCCAGTTCAGTTCAGCACTGCGTGAAACCCTCTGCGGTAGGCGTCGGCAAGGACAGCCTCGTCCTATGAGAAAGGGAGAGGGGCCCGGATTTTTGGCTTTACAGATATTGTACTAGAGTGCAGGATATGAACAGTGTCTGGCGCAAGATGCCTCGCCTCGGTGAAGAGCTTGGCCGTTTGTTGGCCCTGCTCGCGTCTGCCAGGGGGTGGACTGGATCCTAGAGCCGCGCAGCGTTCAAGGTCAGGTGGAATATGTGTGGTTCAAAAAAGGGCACAAGGCGGAGGAAGCGAGTCAGAGACGGGGTGCGATTGATAATAAAAGCAATCAAGGGTGTGTTGATTCGGGATGGGCGAGGAAGCTTTGTTTGCGACAGGCGATGGCGACGACAAGACAGCCTTGGGATAGCAGCGGCCGGTGCGACAAGAGAGAACCCGACGGCGCGGTGATTTGCCTAACGAGCCTCCCAGACCGAGTGGGCAGGGTGGGGTGGGGGGCAAGCCGCCCTAGGTTCGCCTTGGGCAACTGGCAAGTGGTGACAGAAGACACGACCCCACCACGGTGGTATTCCTGCAGGGCATACGGTACTTGGGTACCGCGATACAAGGGTACAAGAGGCTGGCCATCGCTCACCTGGGCCTAGGTCTTCCGCTGTCAGGGTTATTCCAATGCGGGCTCTAATGCCGTTGCTTTGTCTCTCATCTCTGTCTTGTCTAATAATAACTAGACGAGGTCTAGTCTAATGGGCATGTGAAATGCTATACTATACTGTACTGGTGAACCGAACTGCAGGTACATGACTGCCCTGGTCGTATCGCAAACGAGGTATCCCGGAATGTCGGGGAAGTTTGTTGTTGGCGACTCGTCCTCTTAGATCAGATGGACTAGGAGACGTCCAACGGCAGTCATATAATAAACATCTCATGCTTGCCAGCTGGAACACAAGCGGATATTGTGTGGTAGGCATGACATCGGGTTAGGACGAAACCCTCCTCAGAAACGAATCGGTACTATGTATTGCACATATGGCGCGTATGTGTTCACCCGCAATCAGACCGTGGCAGCTTAGCACGTGCAGCCCCCAGCACAAAGCCCTCGGGCCCTTCCAAGGGTGCGTGTGGTCCACGGATGCTCGCAATGGTCGCGCGCTCCATCCGCGGCACCAAGATCTTGGGCCGTTGGGATCTGTATTAGATCGCGCGGCATGAAAGTCACCGCCACCGCGCCATGTGCCGTCTCCAGATGATGCACCACGGCAGAACCTCGGGTCGATGGCCGCCCATCCTCGGGGACGAGCATTCACACCGCAAGGCCTGAGCACCTTTACTGACTTCCAAGGTTCCTGTATATGATGCTTAGCATGCAGCGAGATGCAGGACTTGACAACGAGCAAGATGCAGGCTGAACTCTGTTTGCCATGGACAGCCTCAGGCATGTGACGCAATCGAGGTAGCACATCTAACGCCCGGGCTCCGAAATGGTGAGGCTCCAGTGGAGGGAGTCGGGAGACGGGTTGTGTTGCGGAGTATCTCAGAGTCGCGTGCCGGTTTCGTTGGTCAGTGGGTTTGGCGATCCCAGACCCTGCGCGACTCAACCCGAGAAGCAGGCTGTGTGCTGGCGCGGAGGATGAGATGAAGCTCTTGGGCATGTATCTGTCGGCGCCTCTGCCCACGTCCTATCTGTGCCATGCGCTGCGATGCGCGTCATGACCAGCAGGATGAAAGGCGGCAGGCTACGGTGTGAAACATATGCCATTTGAGATGCCCAGACCACATCGAACTGCACGGTGCAGGCTGCAGCCTGCTGGTCTCGGGGTGTTGAAGGCACTTGTCTCTTCCGTTCCGTGTGCGAAAGGGGGGGGGGGGAAGGGTTACCGGCCAGGCCCCCCAATTCTCAGAAAACCGAATGCGAGACAGTTCATCACGTCCGTCCGCCCGTCCGCCAGTCCGTATGTGTTTCTTGAAGCATTTTGACAGGCGATGCCAAGCGGACCCAGGCGATTCGGTTCACGATTGACATCTCGAACAGGGAAGGCTGGCGGGCAGAGAGTTTGCCGGTCCAAGTCATGGCCCCCATGGCAGAGACAGAAAGGCACACAATTACACACCGACGGGAGGTTTTAGGAGTAAGGAAACTGCACGTTTCGCTGGGTGTCCTGTCCTGCCCTGCCCTGTCCCGTCTGCGTCTCTCTCCTTCGTGTTCACCAGCCAGGCCAGACCAGAAAGTCTGGGTGGCCATAGTACGGAGTGCCCGAGTTGATATTTGAGCGGGTATACCCTTGACCTTCTAGAAGACCTTTCGTGACAGGCATTGGGAGCTCCTAAAACAAACTGGCGCCCGCCCAGCAGAGGTGCAGAGGTGCCAGGAAGGCCAGGGCAGAAGCGCCTCCCCGCTGGGCTTGAGTATGCTAACCTGTTCGGGACTGCAACCTAGGACCTTCCTCGCTACTCCCTCGTGCAAAGTGGGGCGAGGCTCCACTTGTGCTCCTGCTCCCCACGTTCCTGCACCTTTGAGTCGACCTGACGTCCTGGCAGTTGCTGCCGTATCCCGTACTTGCTCCGCTGAGAGAAGAACTGTGGACTGGCTCCCTGGGGCACATGTGCATATCCAGCCTAGCAGTAGTCTACCGTATTCTACTGTCCCTCGTCCCGTCTGCATCGTGTGCAGCAAGCCAGCCTTGACGAGCAACGCAGATCCGAGCCGAGCAGGGCAGGGCAAGGCCAGGCGAGGCACATCAATGCACACCACCAGTCAGTCTATACGGCCTCATCCTCAACCTCGACCTCAACTCCATTCCGAATCGTAGCCACCACCACCACCACCACCACCAACGACAGAGCCAGCGCACAAGCCCACACCTCCTGGTTGCACGCCATCGCCACCGCCTTTCCTCCTTTCCGATCGACCATCTTTGACTTTACCTGGTAACGGCTCGGGTTCTTACTCTTCTGCCATCACGTCACCCATTTGTAAAGCAGAGCACAAGCGAGAGCTCCCAACCTTCGACAACCGACAGCGGACCCCACCCGTTTCGGAGCAATCGTACAGCCTCATGCCTTCAGAACCACGCCCTCCCCCATCCTCTATCGCGCCCTAGACACGAAGCAGCATCCAGGTGCTAAAGCCCCGGCTGGTCAACTTGCCAGCCCGCGAACGACAACCCGCGTCGCGGCGGACCGTATCGATTGATCCCCTTCCGGCCTCTTAGGAGTCGCAACTCTCGCAGATGGATGCCGCAGACGTCTTCCGGCAAGGGCTCGGTTCCGTCATTCCTCGGCCTCCCCAGTACTTCTACAACCCTCCCGGCCCTCCTCGTGCCTCGCAGCCGCCCCAGTCCGCCCCGTCGTTGCGCAGGCCTCCCACACAACAGCGTGATGACGAGAGCGACGTCAACTCACACCGCATTGCACACACCCTGACTGCATGTTGTCGCTGTAGACAGGCAAGTATTTTCCTTTTACCTTGCTCGTGGATTCGTGCCCTGTCTCTGTTTCGAACTGCTGTTGCAGGTACGCAATGGTCGGCGCCCACGACTTGTTGATTCCAGACCGCTTATCTGGTTTTTGCCCTTCTCACATTGGGCTCGGGGATTTCTGATCGTGGTGACGAGGCTGACAAAATCTTTTCGTCACAGCGCAAAACAAGGTGCGACCCAACGCTTCCCAGATGTCTGCCATGCGAACGATCCGGCTCGGTCTGTGAATACTTCGATACCACGAGAAACAAGAAGATAAACCGCAACTATGTCGTCCACCTCCAACAAAAAGTACGCCAGTTAGAGGCGGAGCTGTCTCAGTACACTGACGACGATAATGACCACCCCGAGAGCGCAGAGGACATCGTGCGACCAGGCGGCCTTGTCAAACTCAGCGAGTCAGATGAGACGCCGCGCTATTTGGGACCTAGCTCTGGCATAGCCATGACAAGGTTGCTCATGGACCAGGCCAAGCGATATACGGACTCCCAGCGCATATCGGAACTGTTTCCCGACGTTCGTGCGAGAAGAATGGACCGCTTGGATAGGATGCAAAGCATCGTCCACATGGGCGCAAGTGTCAGCGGCCCGTCTGGGATGGCCGCCAGGAAGAAGAATTTCCCGATGGTCAGCGAGATTCCGGCCCAGACACTACCGGCACGACAGGTTGCAGACAAGCTCGTCGAAGTGTTCAATTCGCGAGGTAAGTATTGCACCCAGGTCTATGCAACGATTCGTGCAAGTCTCGGCTCACTAATCTTGTGACAGCCCAGTATTTCACGCCGACACTCCATGAGAAGCAGTTTGAAGCAGATCTACAAGATGTCTACAATGGCAATACTGACCCCTACAAAAACTTTGTTGTGCGCATGGTTCTTGCAATAAGCTTACAGAAACTCGATATCCAATACGCCGGCCTCGCAGATAGCTATTATGTAGCTGCTATGGCGTACTTTGAAGATGTCATCCGTCCCAAGGATCTCAAAACACTTCAGTGTTTGGTCCTCATTGGTACATACTCGCTTCTGACCCCGACCCGGACCGTTGTGTACCACATTATCGGCTTGGCCACAAAAATTTGCCAACAACTCGGCCTGGCTGACGAGAAAACAATATCCGCTGGGTACTCAATGGGATTGATCGACCCTCTCCAGATGGATCTGCGTCGCCGTATGAGTTGGATCGTCACTGGCAATGAACTCGGGCTGGCGCACTCCATGGGTCGACCCAATGGTTTCGCGAAAGGAGACGACTTCATGGACGTCCAATTCTTTGAGACTGTTGATGACGAGAACATCACGCCGGACGGTATACTCCCTGGCCCGCCAAGCGAGAAAAAACTGGTCGCGATCCATTTTTGCAAGATGCGTGTACGCCAGGCCGAGATTCGAAGATGCTTGTACGAGAAGAAGCGACCAGAGCCTAAAGATGCCGACAGTCCCATCTTCATCGAAATGGAACGTAAAATCAAGGACTGGATAGATTCGGCTCCGAACGAGCCAGTATGGTGCAAACCATGGTAAGAACTACTTCCATCCCTGACTGCACATAGGTTTTACAGGCATTGATACAAGTAAAGGTTCACGGGGCGGTACCACACCATGGTCATAAGTTTGCATCGGCCGTCTCCCCAGATTCCCAGACCTTCTAGTCGTTCGGCTTCAATATGCTATGACTCCGCGGTCTACATAATCAACCTCTCTAATCAACAGGTGAAGAAGTCGGCGGTCGACATCACGTGGGTCTTTGTTCTTACCCTGAACATGTCGCTGAATGTTCTCTTGTGGGCCATCTCGTACCGAGAGGTCCGCGAGGTCCATTCCAAAGATGACGTGGAGGACATCGTGAATGTTGCGCTGGACGTCATCGATCAGTGTTCTGAACGGTGGCCTGGAACCAAGAATGCGTCGCAACTTTACTCTGTTTTCGGCCGTGCCTGCCTTCAAAGCTACGACACCAATGACGACCCATCGGACTCTTCCATAACGAGCCCCTACACATCTCCGTTACTGGTGGACAATGATTCGCCAGCTACATCTGAGAACTCTGTTCCGACCACCGTATCGAACGGATCAGCCTATGCACAGAATCAGCAACGGCCTGTGTTCACCCAGCCTGTGTTTGGTTACACTGTGGAATCAGCAGAGGATATGAATGTCTTCAATTTTGACTCCAACCCTTTCCGTCAGCCAACATTCCGCTCCAATTCAATCTTCAAAAACCCTTCCAGCGAGCCAACCGAGGGTCGCCGCCCTTCATTTGGATACTTCCCGCCTGATTTCAAGCAGCCGTCACCAGGCGAGCCTCCCCATGGCGATCCCCTGAATCCAAACAACGCAGCGCACCCGCCGGCTCAATCATCGCCGGCCGGCGTGCCGCAGAACCAGCTTCCGACACCTCCGGAATCAATGAACACGGCCCCGAACACTTTCTCGCCACCGCCAACTTCATACTCGGACGCGACTGGGAGCCCCACACCGAAGATGACATACAGCAGCCCCATGCCTGTCGGCGCAAATCAGCAGCAGTCCGTACCTCCTGCACATATCAAATACGAGCCGGCTCCAGATGATATGGGATTCGACCCACCGTCAACCCCCAATGCCCAGCCGACACCGCAACGAACGCCCCAGCAACCGACTCATCGCACGCCGACATTTACTGTCCCTGCACTGCCTCTTCACGTCATCAATGGACAAAGGCAAACCCAGCAGCACCAACACCAGCAACACCCGCAGCAGCCGCAGCAACAGCAGCACCAACAGCAGAGGCCTTTGCCGCAACAAGCGACACTCGGCGACTGGTTTTCTCCTCCACCGCCATTCATTTCACCATACGCGTTCAACGGGATGAACTCGCCGCACGGGGTCTGGAACGATTCAGCTGCATCCAACGCCGCCTTCTCAGGGATCATGGGTGGCGGTAGCTACGAAAGTACCAGTCCGACCAGCGTTCCGGGAGGGTTCGGTGGCGGAGGCGGCGGAGGCCATGGCATGCCGCAGGGATTCGGCTTTGCGGCACAGCGACACGGAAGCTTGAGTGCCGACCAGCAGATGGAATTGATGAACATCCTCGAGACGGATGGCGTTGGTGAGATCAACAACTTCTTGGGCATGGACTTGAGTGGTCTTGGGGGTGCGCCTGGACCAGATGGGAATATCAGGTGGAACTGAGATGAGTAGAAGGAGCATGACTTGGTTCGGTTTGTGACGTTGTTTCGGGCAGGAGTTATGTGCCAGTCAGTCATATGCATTATGGAATCTCATCTGTCGACATCTATGCAGCATGCCAGGGGAAAACACCGCGCGCTCATCTCTGGACGTTGAGGTCTCTTTGGGAGGGAGAAACAGTTTGACTGGGGATACCTGACATCTGCCAAGTTTGTGATACCTCTCACCCACATCGAGTCTGATGATCAGAGAAATTAACATGCTCACATATCTTGGACCTGCGCAGTGATAATTTACTCCTGGACAGATCTGACGTGTCTACTTCGTGGCTGCCTATGGACCAGTTTTGTGCGAGACACCAATGCCACGAGTAAATGTGGCGCTATCACTGCGCCGGATACGCTGACATTTTTGTCTTTGATTACAAAAGTGGTTATGAACTTTGGAGAAGAATGGGACCTGCCGCGTTAGAGTTGGTCTCCCAGAGGTAAGTCTCGTGTGAATAGAGTGGCCCGACAACGAGCAAAAATGGTTTCAGAAGGCAATAGTACCCCATGTGCAGCAGTGGACTACGAAATTGAGCTACCTTCTGGGCAAATGCAGCTCACATGGGACGAAGATAAGCGTCAACAAGAGGGACTCAATCTTGAAGAGACTCGGGCTGGAGGCGTGTTCTAGGGCAGATGACAGGAAGATGGCAGAAATTGAATTTGCAAAGGCGACTCCGATCCCACTCTGGGGCGTCAGAAACGTGATGATGGGTTCACGAAGGAGCCAGTCATTCGAAAATGGTTTAAGAATTCTACGCCGATTGTCTGCATAGAGCCGTGTCAAGAAGTGGTGACGGCAGCCTTTTTCTTCTTCTTGGAGTGACTGGCACCGGCCCCGGGAGGTGCCTCGCGGAGCCAGCGCGCCACAGCCGAGGCACGCTCCGTCAGGATGGGGTACTCACGACCCTCATCCATCGCCCAGCGACGGTGGGCCGTGCCGGGCGAAGGGGCGCGCCCGCTCGAGGACGACGAGGACGGGGGCTTGTCGCTGCCCGCGTCCTGGGGGACCGGGGAGGCGGGCTTGGGCCCGCCGTTGGCGACATGGACGATGGCGCCGTTCGATTCGGCGCCGCCGTCCATTCGCTCCGCCCTCAGGTCGTCCTCGGCCCGCTTCCGGTGCGCGCTGATGGCCGCGCGCAGCGTCGCTTCGTCACCGACACGGTCATCTTCGATGGCTCGCATCAGGGCCTGCTGGTTGATCCTTTCACGATCCTCGTCGTCGATGTCCTTCTTGACCTCCCTTGCCGCCTCGGGCGCGGGCAGGGCCTTCTGGCCCTGTTTAGCACCGGGGCTGCTTCCATTGTTCTGGGAGCTTTGCCCAGGGTATAGCGGCGCAGCTGCGCACAAGCTTTCCCACGGTACCGCCAGGCCGATCCAGTTCTCGCCTCTGCGGAGGACTTCGATCCAATCCGCGCGCGCTGGGCTCCGGCTCGCCTGGAACATCGGGTAGCCGTCTGCGAGTCGGGCGAGGCGCGCAACCATGTAAGCGTGGCGTTGCAGTTCTTTCGTTGAGGTCTGCACAAGAACGTGGCACAGGAGCAAGGCATGCAGCGCGTCGGTCATGAGCGGGTGATATGTCACCAGCTCCATGGTTGTCCCTACATATGTCGCGTCTGTGCCTGGTTCCGGTCCCGCCAATGTGGCATCCGTGGGGGGATAAGGTGGTAGGTCCGCTGGAGGCGTTGCGGCGAAGAGCTCATTCAGTGTGTAGACGGTGTGCGCGATTTCAGCACTGGGAGAATCACTGCGTATGTGAGATGCTGGTCGCCTTCCCTTATTTTTCCCGGCCTTCACCTTCCTCGTGAAGTCCTCGGCGATGTCTGTGGGAAGATTTGGTGAGTAGTCAAAGTTGGACAGATAGGCCATGTAGTCCCGCAGTGCCTTCTTGGCATTGGACTTGACGATCTTCCTGGCCTCAAGCACGCGCTTCTGCGACTCCCTCTCTGCCGAAGTGAGCTCGGGGGGTGGCGCATCCGTTGCGGGCGTGGAGGTTCCCGACCCAGCCCCTTCTCCCACATCTGCTTGGCCTCCAAGGCCGTCTGTCGGCTGTGCGATGTGTTCGCTCTCCGGTCCTTTTGCCCTAGTGGCCCCCGGGATGGGTTGTAGGGCCTCATTCACATGCAAACAAGCTATGCTGAGATAGACACCGGCGCGTGCAAATAAGAGTTGTATCTCCAGGCTGCTGGGCTGCTGGTCCTCGTCCAGTTTGACATCCAGCCGCCGCCCTCCAGGCTCGACTACTTGCAGCTCCCTCGACTTACCGGCCATGCTGTGGGCCTTGTGTGCCCGGAAGACCTGCAGGGCCTCGGTCAAGTCCCTGGCCGCACCTTCGTAATCCTCCTTGAAGACGCGCACGGTCGCCCGCGTCCGCAAGGGTTCGCCCTCGGACTGTTGTCCTGATATCACGTCGTCTAGGGTATGCAAGCTCGTTGACTCGGCCAGCTGCCGGCTGGGGATCTTCTCATGGAAAAAGTGCACGTATTTAGCGTCCAGATTGCTAGGGTCCCTCTTCAGCACCAAACTCGCGACCTCCTCGAGGGCCGATGCGCTCTGCATTGTGGCCACACTACATGCTATTTCGTCGAGTCGATATGCGCGGGCCAGTTTCTGGGTCGCCTGCTCTCGTAATTTGTGCTTGCGCTCGGGGCTCAGCTTTGGTTGGTTCCCCCCACCAAAGCCCAGCCCCAGGGCGGCAGCAGGGTGGGAGTTGTTGAGGCTATTGAGGGATACAACACCACTTGCGGCGCGGACGGCGAGGTCGGTCGCATCGTCGACGAGGCGGCGGATCTTGACCAGATCGTAGAAGACGGCGGGGTCGATCGGGCGGGGGCGAGGGGTGTTGTAGTTGATGTTGACGAGGGTCTCGAGGATCTCGTGGGGCAGCTGCAGCCATGGCCCGTGAAAGGAAGAGATGTAACGCCAGTGTCTGCGGTTTCAATTGATCAGCGATTGAGCCTAGCGCATCGCGAGTGCTGGGTTGTCAAGGGTGCGCCGCGCAAGGAGAAAGAAATGGCTCTGCTCCGTCGCGGACGCCCCGCGCACGATGCGATGTGTCGAGCGCCACTTGCAAGTGCGACAACAGGCAACGGGAAGGCACGACTGACTTGTTGCGACATATGATGAGGGCGGGAGAGGCTGGCGGCTGGGGCAATGCAGGCGCACCAGCCCTGGGCTTTGAGCTGGACATTGCGGCGACGTTGGAGCCAGGGCTATTGCCAGTGCTGGTGCTGGTGCTGATGTTGGTTGTGGTGGTGGTGGTGGTGACAACGTCTGTCTTGGAGGAAGGGCCGGACCCGTCCACTCCCGGGCCAAGGGGTGCGACAATGCTGCCGCTGGGGTTGCCATTGCCCCCGTCTGCGGCCTCCTTCCTCTGCTTGTTCTTCTTCCTGGCCATCCTCAAGTCAGAGTGAAGCAGGAGCAAGAGCACTGGGGCGCAGGCCGCATCGAGGATCAGAGGTGGTGAAGAAAGCGTCCCGGGCGCATAGCTGCAGTAGCAGCAGTCGCACCAGCGGCAGTAGTTCAGCACCACTCGGTTGACCGACGTTGGATTTCGGAGGTGCCACCCCACAAAAATTTCGGAGTCGCGGTTTGGCCCTTGGAACACGCCGTCGAGGCTTTCCGGCAAGGCGCATCGCTTAGCACCCTACCGACCCCGGGTGGCCCCTAGCCGTGGGCGAGTTAGTGCTCTATATGGCCCATTCCATCCTCCCGTCTTTGCAGGTACCTAGACGCGCACATTTGGCTGCCGAGCTGCGTCTTGCTCGCTCGCATTCTCCTGTCGACTTCCAATGGTCTAGTCAAACACAGCGTCGCCCAGCTGGCTCGGCACTCGAGCACCACATTAGCCCGGGAGCCATTGCAATTACGGTCGCCCAGTCTTTGCTACACCCAACATTATTGTTGGTGCCTTTGTGGTCCGACATGAGCTCTCACCGGCTGCCACCGAACGCTGACCGGCCATGCCTCGAAAGCAGAGCGGGAGCGCAATCTCACATTGCAACAAGACTACCCGAGGATGACATGGATGAGAAGGTGTCGACTTACAGCTTGCAGGGGCGCCAGACGTTGGCGTCTGACTTGGACGAGCATGTCTCGCTATGATACGACCTCGGGAGCTCCCATTGGAAAAGTGTTGTGTCTTGGATAATGATGACATGCAGGACATTGTGGGCTAAATACCCGCGCCCGTCTGCTCAAATCATCTTCAAATATCGACCAAGTCTGCAGTCGTGCTTAGCTCTATGCCCCTCTGCCAGGTGTGCTCACCCCGGCACGGTTGACTGCAAGCTGAGAGAGACGTGCTGCCTCTGGCATGTCTTTCAATGCCGTTCCATGCGCCCACCTATGCATTGTGCAACTGCTTGATTTCACCTGTCCAACCTGCTCACAGTGGCGACCTTCCTTCACGGCACGCCTGCATACTGGGGGCCTTTTGCATGTGTTGATCGGCGACAGGTCCCAACAGGAAGGTCCCTCGTGCGACAAGCAGCCAGATCTGGCCATGCAAGATGCTGGCACAGGAAGAAGGATGGACGGGAAATGAGTGCATAGGCTCCGGCTCGAATGTTGATCCTTGGATGCAGGCACAGCCCTTCCCCGTCCATAAGAGTTGGCCGAGTCCGCCTCGGTTCCGACTGCTAACGCATGCGACCCAGGCAAATTTCCCCGTCGCATCCTGCAAGCGCGGGTGGCAGATAGCCCGGCATCTGCCAGTATGTCTAGCATGTGTGCTGCGCTTCTCTTAATCGCGGACCAGCTGGTTGGGTCACCGCCATCACGGAGACCGGCTTGCAGCCTCCCAAGCCCAGTGGCGCGATAGCCCATGCAGGCCTTTCATGCAGTCCTCGGCCTTGGAGCTGACAGCCGCGACGTGGAGCGTCTCCACCGACTGCCTCCCCGTGTCACAGTGGTGAATGGATGACGGGAGTGATGGTGAGGGGCATGGACTATATAAGAACGATGCTACTCCCTCGCGCCCGTTGACTCGCGAGACGTGGCCGTCATTTACCCCCTGACCCTGTGTCTCGGCTCCTACGGACGTACATGCAAAATGTCCCCAACCCTCCAGCTCAGGACCCTGTCTCCAATCAGCATCTGTCTTCTTGGATTGGCTACCGTGAGTGCCTCCTCCTATCAACCCTTGCTATTGCGAGCCGTAGTTGACAATCCGGGCAGGTCACGATATATGTTCTGGCGAAATGCGCACATCTGCTCTTCTTCCACCCCCTCGCAAAGTACCCGGGCCCAAGACTTGCAGCTGTCACACAACTGTGGCAGTTATGGCTCACCTTCACCGGTCGGCAGTGCTTCATCATGACAGATCTCCACCGAAAGTATGGTGTGTTGGCCTCCCATCTCTCTAGCGCTGCTGCAGACTGACCTCTGCCCAGGAGACGTCATCCGCGTGGGCCCCAACTCCTTATCCTTCTCAACGCCACAGTCGTACCGAGATATATACGGACACGTGACGCACGGCAAGAAGAGATTCCTCAAGAACAAGTGGTATGAGGCCGACGAGCCGCGCATTGTCAGAGTCCGGGATCCTGTGGTCCACGCCGAGCAGAGGAGGACCCTCTCGCATGCCTTCAGCGCCCGTGCCCTCCGGGACCAGGAGGACGTTGTCCACCAATACGTGGATCTCCTTCTGAGGCAGCTCAATTCGCTTGGGGCGGGTGGCAAAATAGCTGTGAACGCCACCGAAGTCTGGAACTGGCTGACGTTTGATGTGATCGGTAAGATTCGTCCGCAATGGCCACCGGTTGATCACCGGATCTGGATTTTCTGACTTGTTGCACAGGAGACTTGGCGTTCGGGGAGCCGTTTGGTTGCCTGTCTGGGGGCTCAAGTCACGAGGTCAGCATTAACTTCGATTACTTAATGTACTCTGCCGGGCGAAGAGCAGCCCGGAATCTAGGTCCTGTTTTGGGTGGTCTCTTCCTGCGCTTGTGCTTCTCAAAACGCATGATCGAAAACCACGACGAGCACATAAGAATGGGCAAGGACAAAGCACGGAGGCGCATCGACCGTGGGAGTCTAGGGCGGTACGACTTCTTTGATCATCTCATCAAGAATGGAACTCTGACGGAGGACGCGTTAATGGGAAACGCGGACACACTGATCATCGCCGGTTCGGAGACCACCGCCACAGCCCTGTCGGGCCTCACATGGTACCTGCTCAACAACCCGTCCTGTCTGAGGCTGCTCACCGACGAGATTCGGGGAGCTTTCCGCTCTTTCGACGACATCACGGGCGACTCCACCGCCGAACTACCATACCTCCACGGCTGCATAGAAGAAGGGCTCCGAGTATTCCCACCGCTAGCCTTCGGCCTGCCCCGCGACTGTCCCGGCGCCGTCATCGATGGCCACTTCATCCCCGAAGGTACAGTGGTGGGCAACGAGAACTACGCGATGAGTCTGGATCCGCGGTACTGGGTCGATCCCACGTCGTTCAGACCGGAGCGTTGGATCGGCGAGGGCTTCGCCGGGGACGACAAGCGGGCCTTCCAGCCATTTTCTAGCGGACCAAGAGGGTGCTTAGGAGTCAACCTAGCATATCTGGAAATGCGACTTTCGGTGGCGAAGTTATTGTGGGTTTTTGATCTCGAGTCGGCTTCGGACATTCAGGATTGGAATAGTGCTTGTAAGAATCACATCCTGTGGAAGAAACCAGACCTAAATGTCAGGTTCCATCCGCGCGTGGTCATCTGAATCATTGGGATGGACACTAGGATGAAAGCAAGAGACGAGACTGAATGGAAAATGTGTAGATCGAGTGGCGTACGAGCGTAGAGTACCTCGAAATTGTGTATTTTTATCATTGGCATCGAGCTATGCCGTTGAATGCTGCCCTCTGTCTTCGAAGTCCTCGCAGCATGATACCTCAGTGTAAAGTATCATGAACCAATCCGCGAAAAATGACCAACACACAAACGCCTTGCAAAAGATGAACCATCACAACCTGATCGACTGCGTTTCGGCCCTTTCCACCGCCTCAATCTGCCTCAGCCTTCAACAAGCCCAGACTCCCCGATCAATTGATTGTCGCCTCTTTTTGCTCTTCCCGATGCCCTACCAAAGAAGCCCAGCATCTCCTATGCCGTTCCCAGAGGCATGTCGCCCTGCCTACCAATGACCGTGTTGAAGACGGCGACCTTGTCGCTGGAAATGTCGCCCTTGTCCTCCTGGCGCGCCATGGCGAGGTCGAACAAGGCCAGCTTCTGCCCGCCGGTCATGCCCTGGAAGAGATCCCGCAGCTCGTCGCCGCCCGACACCATGACGACCCACTCCGGGCGAGAGACGCCGTAGCGCGCCGCGTCCGCCGACATGTCGGCCCAGTCCTGCGCCAGGTTCCCCAGCAGGGTCTGCTTGTAGGTGCGGTACCAGGCCTTGAAGGCGCGGCGGTTTGCGCGGTTGTGGACGCGGGCCTCGGTGACCATTCGCTCGGTTGCGTCGTCTCTGTGCGGCTGTCTGCGCCGGCGCCGTCCCTGGGTAGCGCGGGAGGCACTGGCGGCGGTGGGATCGTTGGTAGGAGGTTGGTGAAGCGCTGCCGCCTGCTGAAGCTTCTGGGCTTGGTGGAGTCTTTGGAGTTGCTGGAGTCTCTCGAGATCTTCGGTGGTCAGGTTGAAGGCCATGGCGGGTGTTTCTTGGAGTGAAGAGGAGAGACAATGTAATCGGATCGAAGAAATGAGAATGGGTGAAGCGCGCTCGCTGTTGAGGACTACGAGCCGATCAAAGGTGGGATTGCGGCAGCCAGCGCCAGCTATTAGTTGCTTTTTAAGAGAATTGTGAAGTCAGATCGTAGTTGTCGTCAGGCTTGAACGGTCTAATCCGTTGGAGTTTGACAAAGTGTTGCAGGCAAAGGGGCGGATCGCCTCAAGGCAAGGAGATTCGAGAAATTAATTAGGTGGCTGGGAAGGCAGCTTTTCGGAGCAGGTCCAAACGGGCAATTTAGATATACGAAAGTCCTGTTTTGTCTACAGGACATGGGATGAAGACCTGCCCCAGCTTGCAACCGAGTTGGGCACCAGGGACGGACCTCGGGAAATGGCGCCAGTCTGACTATGAAGTGCTTCTCATGCTTCGCTTTAACAAGAGGTACATTGATGGTTTCCGTGGACCCCACGGCTACTCACACGTATTTGTAAATTATCCTAGTTGTGAAGCAATCGTCAAGGTGGTTGATGCCGTCTGCCCGCCAGTAGCTCACATGCAGCACACCTATCGGAAACATGAGGGCTGGAATACATTAGAACTCAAACCAAGCTTGTTGTCATTGTCGTACTGGTAGTTGGAGCAGGGTATGTGGAAATCGCTGATCTTGATACTCTCGCGTCTGTCATTGTGAACTGTTATTTCATTCAAGTGGACGAAATGGAAAAGCTGGCCGAATCTGAGATTTGCTCCACTTCCCGCTGTAGCTGACAAATTGCCATAAATAAGAGCTACATATCGCAACAATCTGAATGTTCTCGTGATTACATTTTGTTTGAGTGAAATCAGTTTATCTCACCTTTCAGTTATCTACCACGAAAGTCTCTGTTTGATGGCATCACACCTGCAGCCAAGTTGTCAACTAGAAGCAACAGAGCAGGCCGTTCAACGCCCGAGCACTCGACAATTTGGCCCATAGTCATGAAGTCCCTCCTTGCCCCCAAGAATTGACTGCGTCACATACTAGTTTACATAATGCCACGTCCTCTGGGCGCTTTTGCGCTGCTCTCATCCCCACTGCAACTCTCTACATCTCATCCTGCTGGCGCAATTGTAACCCACCGCGACAAACGCATCGGAGCCGGCTTCCACAGTATGGGATCCGTCTTAATGATGGCCGTCCTTCCGATCATACAGGGCGCGTCGTCGTTCGAGGGGCTGCCATTCAAGGCCTCACACGATGATCTTGCATCAGATGCCCTCTCCTAACAATCTCGACGCGACCATTCGAGCTAACCCGACTGCCCTGGGTGCAGTCTCGTCGTATGTCAGCCCCGCCCCTTCACTTCTGTACTGTCCAGCTAGAACTGACAGGATGGAAATAGATTTCTTGTCTCCTAAGTCTTTTGCCTTCAACGTCGCCTATGACCGCCAGGCAGACCTGCAGGAGCTCGAGTTCTCCCACCTGCCAGATGATTCAAAAGTGCGGCTCAGCTCTCCCCAAGTGAGCAGATAACACAGCACAGAAATTTACCAAGCTACAAGCTACTAGTATGCTGCCGTCTACTCGACACACACGAATTGTCGGCCATCGCAGTTAAAGACAGCACAGCTCGTGGATCATTTGTCATCATGGGAACTGCAAGAAATCTCTGTCCTACGAACATACAGAGTGAGAACACTGCTCAAGAGCGAGAAGCCAGAGCATCCTATCCTTTCCTGGTGGACTAATTTGCCGCGTACTGATGGTGAAGTACTATTGTAAAGATTGCTTGTGTCTTTCAAGTGGTGCCATCATGCCTGTGGTTGTTAGCATTATTTTGGCCGTTGCTGTACTTTAAGTTGGGTATCACGGTAGCTTGGGAGGCCCATTGGGATGTAGGGAGGGTAAGAGATAGTTGCAGCTGGGTAGCTGGGGATAGTTTCTATTTGCCAAAATTTAGGCGACCAGGAGCAAAAAAAAAGGCAGGCACCGCCCCACGGTGCCCACGTTCTGTATCGCCAACGATCGTACGCAAATCACCCGCGCTCCTCAGGAATTGTCGAAAGAGTGTGACCGCCCCAGGAACTGTCGAAAGAATGTGACCAGGGCGGGAGTTGAACGGGTGACTACGCAAGGTTCACGGAAAGGTCTCGCCTGGGATGACTTAATAGAGTCCATAACCGCTACACCACAGAACCTTAGTTTAGGTCCTTTAATTCCATTAAAGTGTATGGTAACTTGAGGTTTCCATAGCGTTGCTCACCTGTTGGTAGCAGATCATTGCAAATCTCGCCACCTCCAGAGGTACCGAGGTAGCTACAACTTTGCACTATCCTGGGGAAACAGCCAATGCCGATCAAGTCTCTGCATGCAACTCAAGTCAGATTGAGGCCCCATTTGTGGCTATGGACTTGCTCCTTATGCTCACGGGAAGCCCAAATATCTAGGGACTAGGCCAAAGTGGCGTAGATAAAGTGGACTCATCGAGCCTCATCCCTCTATGAAGACAAGTTTTCTTCATGTCATACTTCCATAACTCAGGAGCCGCTCACTTACTTGACTGAACCAATCTCAGAGCACAGATTCGGTCTCTGAATGTTTGTTCGTACTAGCATCACAATTATGACCGTGAGGAATTACTTAGTACTACAATTTTCATTGTGCAAGACGACGGCCGTCCAAACTATCTTCGGTCACTCAAGACCTCGTGACCATTTTGACCGGTGCTGAAGCGGAGAATCAGTAGTTGCTGTTTCCATTGAAGATCGTTTTCTTGTACCCCCCCCCCCATATCAGCGACTCTCAAAATCCAATTACAATAAATTGAACAATTCAATGGTGGTAGTCCACAAAGAGTGGTTAGTCGAAGTCGAATCGCTCATCTGTACCATGACCTCCCCTGGCTGAGCACCAGTATTACCTGTCGAAGTCCATCGAATACAATGCCGTCAATGTGACTGTTTATTTTCACCGGTATTGCGACCCACTCGCGGACAATGTTCATGCTCGATCCCATGCGCCTCATCACATTCCTGATCGTTGCTCATCTCATACCGCTTTGCAGATACAGAGCCTTCAGGACATTTGTGCATTCAGTGAACCACTTTGGCGGTGGTAATTGTGACTTCAGACACAAGCTGATATTGGCCCGTGATATCTGCGTTCTAGGTTCGAGCACTTGAGTCTGGGTGTTGATTGCGAATGCCGAGTCTTGGGAACCTAGGATGTGTCGGTAGCCTCGGTCTTCTGCTAAGGCCCGAGAATGGTAAGATCATCCTTCCAGAGCTGAGAAGAAGGCTGTGCATTCGCCGCGGGCTGGATCACATGGGCAACGTTGTCTTTGACCCAGCCATCGGAAAACCACGGGCTCGTGGACCTCAGCCCCTGTTCCTGTGGGGGAATCAGACAGCCCAACTCTGTAAAAAGCTTCCCCGCCTCGTTAGGCACTGCAAGGGCGCCGCGCATAGTTTTCGACCTCTGCTCGAGGCGTTCGAGAGCCGTGCTCATCAATGGAGTGCTGCACAGAGGGACTCGGTCGTATCTGAATATGATGTATCTGTCGATGAGCTCGATGAGTAGTGCTGTGAGAGGGTCGTGCGGTCTCTTAGGCAGCTGTCCGGCTTGCAGAGCCTCGGCGATCACATCTTCTCGCGCCACCTTGTAGGTCTTGAGCACAAAGTACAGGACAGAACAATGGCCCACGCGTGGAACAGCGATTCCAATGTCTCCTTGTAACTGAGAGAGTATTCGCTGGTTCCGTCCGCCGAAGGGTTTGAGCGCCTCATGGGTCAGGCAGTCTTCGTACAGCACGCAGCCTTGAAAAGCCACGATGAGGTTCTTTTTCACCCAAGCTGAATAGTACTTGTCATTTCTCGACGTCGCGAAACGTGGGTTGAACAGATACTTCAGGGCATCACCTTCGATGTTTGGCACATTGGTGACGCCTTCAAATGTCAGGAAAACCTCCGTGTTGTAGATCGCCTTGCCGTTGCTGAGTATGAGTGATGGCTTTTGGATGCTGTCATCGGATCCGTATCCCGCATCAGATGCATCGTTGCTACCCTTTTCACCGCCTTCAATGCCCTGAGTCTGTCTGGCTAGTGCTGAAGACTTGCGGGTGATGTCGGGGGCCACGGTCGAAGAATCATCGTCCAAGTAGGCAGGACGCAGAAGGGCGGGTCCCTCGTAGGTGTGGGAGCTCAGCTTGCCGAGCGCAGTACCCGCTGTCGAAAAGGCAGTCTCGTCCCGATCAGTAGCAGCGATTCTGGTAGCTGGGTACGGTTCAAAGCGTGAAGTGCTTGCAGATGCTACCTCGGCCTCGGCCTCTTCGCGCGCGTGTATCTTCTTCCTGCGGCTATGTCCTCGAATCTTGTCCATGATGACTTCGAAAGGGACTGTAGGAGATGTTAGATGTGAATTGATGGAATTGTTTGGACGGATCGGACAATTTGACCCAAAAAGAGCAGGGCAACGAACGACCACCAAGCAACACCACTAGAATATTGCGTTGACATGAGAGGATGCGATGGGGGAAGTCAAGAAGCAGGCAACAAAAGGTGGCTTGCTTCACGAAGAAAAGAGAGAAAGTAGGATTAGGCGAGGGTATTTGTCTTGCCGTCAAGTGTTGATTGGATGAGGCCTTCCAAGTTGGATGGTGATGGGCAGCAGATTGAAGAGACTGCTGCAGGTCGCTTACCAGCCGAGCGCGATCGTTCGAGAGTGGTTTGAATGATAGTTCTGTGAGCAGAGGACTACCACAAAGTTCAATTGGAGGAGAGTTTGCAGAAACCCTTGAACGTCGGTTGGAGTGTCGACGACTTGGTGTTGAGGGCTGCAGTGGGGAAGGGATATCTCATGTGGTGTGCTGGGCCGTCAAGAGATCAGTGACTGCATTGCTGTTACTGAAGAAAAGAGAAAGGAAAGAAGCCAAACGGCCTACAATCTACGCAAACAAAACTCGTCGGAGCGGCCTGTGACTGGAAGGCCGAGCGAATGCTACCGCAGTCTCAACTTCCTAGTCCGGTGCCTAAAGGGCTCCAGGCGTTTGCTTGCCGCTTCACCACCAGAAATTAGAGCTCACGATGACCTTCCGGCAAGGGAATGTATTGAGTAGGCCACAATCTCCCACTGGGCTCCCAGCGAGACGCAGCTCTGGTCGCCAAATGAAGCCTGCTTCCGTCCAGCCCGCGAGTTACACGCCGTACCAGCCAAAGCAAACGGCGCAAAATCCGGCGAGAAGTATTGAGAGGTTGAAAGGAAAGAAGTGATATCGGAGACGATGTTGAAAGTCGTGAAGCTTCAGTTAGCTGAAGCTTCAAGTAAGATGCCGAAGCACAAATCATTGGGGTACATGAGCAGGTTGCAAAAGAATCATTTGCTAAAACTTTTCCTACTTCTACGTCTAATAATATTTCTCGAAAGCCACGAAAGATAGAACATCTCCTCCAGTCCATCTTGCGTTGTCGCCGCAAATCGTGCATAACTTTTCCGACAGAGCCTGGAATTCGGTAATTGATAGCCAGCGCTACCACAGGCGAACAAAACTTTTCAAAGCCAGGACACACAGGATCAGTCCGATCTAAACACTGTGCAAGCCAAAGCGCAGAGTCACCAGACCAGTGCCAATCCAATGAGAGAGTAGCCGAGAATTGCTGACGTAGTCAAGGTGAAAAGTAATGTCGAATGCCAAGAGCCTTTGCCGGAGTTGTGAGGCCACCTCCATGTACAACTGCGGGACGATTTGTAGACATAGCAGCAGCTAATCTTCCGCACCGAGATCTGACGACATGACGTGCGTCTTGAAGCTGAGAGTCAAAACGCAGTAACAATGGAGCGAATCTTCTCCCAGATCTCTTGAGATGGCCCCACTGTTCTGACACCAGCACAAGATCCTCTGATCAAGCGTTGTGACGCATGATTCATTCCCAGCACCTCGGCGCACAAACAATGTTCGTCGTCGATTACAATTGATGGACGAGGTTGGGGGGAGTGGCCGTAGTAGAATACGCCAAATAGCCGAAGACAGCCACTTGTGGTAGCGCAGAGGAACCGGAAGGTTTGTAATGGAACCACTGGGTGAAGCCAATGCTTTCTATCAGCCCTTGGTGACGAGGCCGTTGGCACCAGTTTCAACGACTTTGAAGCCGTCCGTGTTACCGGCGCCAGCTGCAGCACGATCATATGCTGCATTACTCCTGAAGAATGTATTAGTAGTCTGGCCCAGGAAAGTAAGAAAGGGGCTGGATGACTTGAACATACCTGTCGCACAGGATTTCCAAGTCCGTGTCGCTGATTATGGTCTTGTCACCTGAGAACTTGAACACCTCTCCATCCTTGAGGAGGAGTGATCGAAGGGTCTCCTTGTCCAGATCCTCGTTGAGGTCCTTCTTCTGTCCCATGTTTTTGAAACTGCCTTTCTGGATTACGAGCTTCTCGAGACGCCGTTTGGCGTCAGCGCTCATGAGAAGGTCCTCCTCCACTGTGCCTTTTGTGGCTAGGCGATACACAATGACCGGTCGCTTTTGGCCAATTCGGTGGGCACGGTCCTGAGCCTGCAAATCTTGTTGGGGATTCCAGTCGGAATCAAAAAGAATGACTGTGTCAGCGGAGGCAAGATTGATGCCCTGTCCTCCTGCGCGAGTTGTCAAAATGAACAATTTGCACTCTGGGTTGTTGTTGAACTCCTCAATCTGAGCTTGACGATCTGCTTGCGAGACGCTGCCGCTTATGCGACAGGTGTTCCAGCCTCGGAGCTCGGCACAGTAGTCCCAAAGAATGTCAAGTTGAGTCGAGAACTGGGAAAAAATTAGAACCTTGCTTCCTCTCTCGAAAAGAGCAGGAAGGAGGCGGTCGAGGAGTAGCATCTTGCCCGACGAGGTGACAATGCTTTCATCGATGTCCTCTACTTTGTCCCAGGGGTGGTAAAAGTTATGCGGTGAGTTGCAAGTAAGGCGCAATTGCATCAAGGGATTACCGAGCTTTTTGCGTGAAATTTCCTTCTTCGCAAGCTCGAGTGTCGCAGCTCGCTCGATCTCCTCAGCAGATTCCGGAGTGCCCACAACCTCGTCGTCTTCAGCATATTCCCCTGCAAGCTTCGCCTCGAATTCGTCATCAGAAAGGTCATCGTCGTCGGACTCGTTCAGTCTCAACGAACGCCTGGTGACCTTCCGCCTCCGACCTCGAGCGGATTGAGCTGGAGTGGAGTTATCCATGGTTCGCGCAGTTTTTGGGGTCGAGACCTCAGGTGTGGGCGGCTCCTTCCGCTTTGTGCCACTGCCATTTGGCTTGACCGTGTTCTTAGCCGGCCTGCCTCGCCTTTTTGGTTGGCCCATCAAAAGCGAGAACGCATTCTTGCCGGAGGATGTAGGCTTTTCAGTGGAATCAATATCAGCCTCTTTGTCCGTCTTGACGACACTCGCGGATCTTGACGAGTTCGGGGTGGCTTTCCTAGACGCGGCGGGTGTGTTTGTCGTTCCTGTCAGCCTCTCCACCACCTTTTGCTCGAGGTACGCCCTGGTGTCTGCCTTTTTGTTTGTAATGATGTTGTAGAGATCCGTCTGTTCTTTCGTCATTGGAGCGTACAGGACGTACTCCCGCTTCTTTGGCAGGTAGTTGGCGACGTCGGCTTTGACACGGCGAAGTAACAGTGGCTGCAGCACCGTGTGAATCTTCTTCACCAAGTCCTGCTTAGTCTTGTCCTCGATGAACTGTTCCGTTCCCTCTTCATCTTGTAGGTCACTAAAATCGAACCATGTCTCAAAAGCCTCCCAATCCGTGAAGATCCTGGGCATTAAAAAATGGAGCAACGACCAAAGTTCCTTGAGGTTGTTCTGAAGCGGAGTGCCCGTGATGAGGAAACGAGTTGCACTACGAAACTTGCAAATCTCCTGGAACAGCCGGGCCTCGGCGTTCTTCAGACGGTGGCCTTCATCCTGCACTCAGGTTAGCAATGACTTTTATGCAAGGAAAGGTACGAGACTTACGACAATGATGAATTCCCACTGGATCTTGGATAAAGGAGAACTGTCTCTTATGACCATCTCGTAACTCGTACAGACCACGGGAAATCGGTTAGTGGGTTTGCCCTTCTTGTCCAAATTGGGAAAGAGTTTCGTCTTCCGGAGATGTTCCCGTTCCTTGGGATTGCCATGGTACATGACCACGGGGATGGAAGGAGCCCATTTCTCAAACTCGGCGATCCAGTTCGACAAAGTGCTAAGGGGTGCGATGATGATGTGCGGGCCAAGGTAGTTTTCCTGCTCGCGTAGAAGACCAATGATGCCGATAGTCTGAATCGTTTTTCCTGTCTGGGTCAGTTTTGATTCGGCGCCAGATTGCAGGAAACCTTACCCAAGCCCATCTCGTCGGCCAGGATGCCGCTCATGCCCTGTAGGCACACCTCATACATCCATGTAACCCCCTCCAATTGGTAGTCACGCATTGTACCGCCCACCAAGCACTTGGGCTGTGTAGCCATTTGGAGGTCGTGATCACCAAGGGTCTTGCCATCGAGAGCTGTGCCCACACGACCAAGGACATTGGTTTTGCCACGCAGAATATCAGCGAAAGCAGCAGATTGCTTGAGAAGTTCGTCAAGTTCCTTCGCCTTCGCCTCCCGCTCGGCGTGGGTGACGGCTTTCTTCTTCCGCTTCAGGGAAGCCTTCCGTTTTCTCTCAGCCTCCAGATTTCGCTCGAGTGCCTTGACCTCTTCTTGCTCAAAGTCGTCATTAGGGGCAGTTTCGTCCTTAGAGGAGGAATCAGTTGGCGGTGATGAGGGAGGAGTCTCTTCGAGCTGAGCGGCCGGTGACGCGCCGTCGACGGAGGAAGATGAGTCGCCAGCCATTGCGAATGATGAGGATGAGTAGTTCACTTGAAAAGTCGAGAGTGTTGAAGGATGGAGCAGCCAGAGTTCAGGCGCAGTGGTGACGGAAACGGGCAGATTCGCCACTGACGCGGTTGACTTTGACGGGTCGCGTTCGGAAGGCCAGGCGCAAACGTAAAACGGACTGTAAGCTGGAAGAGTGGGCCTAAGGCGAAAGACAGTCCTAAAATACAATAAAACACCGCAATCCCATATATAGTGCACAAGCAAGAGTGGGGTCAGCTAATTGAGTTCATGGTTGTGACGGGCGAGGGTGCAAAGTGATTGAGGCGAGACACAGCAAAGAAAGGAACCAAAATGAATGACATAATGGAGTCCCTGCACGCGGCAGCAGCAAAAAAGCAGCACCCTGTCACGACGCGACCTGGACGCGTAGAGGCATGATTCTTTAATTGAAGCGGGTGCTTAGTCATATGACAGGGATAGCTGGGACATGATGGAGGAGGGGCAGCTTGTCTGAAAATCCAGAGCTCAGAACTTCGACTCATACTGCTTCTGCTGTACCCCACTAGCAGCAAACCACCGCCTCACCAGCAATTGAAAGCCCAGAAGCTCGAGGTCTCGTCCTCAGCTCACCTAGCCAAACTGTACTCCTTCCGCCTCGCTCGTCCAGCGCTTCGAAGCGTGTCGACCCCCCGCCAATTCTCAGCAAGCACCTTCTTTGCACAGAGAATCATGGCCGCTATCTCCTCCCAGTCCTACACTCCCACCGAGGAGGCCGAGATCCAGCAATGGCTCACCACCTCGGAGCGTCTCAAGTCCCCAAGCGCAGAGTCCTCCTCCATCCTCGAGGCCCTCAACACCCACCTCGCCTCTCGCACCACCCTGCTTGGCACAAAGCCCTCCAAGGCCGACGTCGAGATCTACAACGTCCTCGCCCCCACCGTCAAGGGCTGGACCCCCGAGCAGCGCACCGGTGAGAAGGGACACCCAAACATCGTGCGCCACGTCGACTTCGTGCAGAACTCGCCCCTCTTCGGCCTGAGCGTCTCCGAGGCCGACAAGGTCAAGGTTGATACCGAGGAGATCCTCTACGTGAAGCCGCCCGTCGACGTCAAGGCGGAGAAGGAGCGCCTCAAGAAGGAGAAGGCCGCCAAGGCCGCCGCCGAGGCAGGCGGGGATCAGAAGACCCTCGTGGACCGCACTAAGGAGAAGGCCGCCGAGGTCAAGGACGCCGTGGTTGGCGCCGTCACGGGCGAGGGCGGCAAGAAGAAGGAGAAGAAGGAGAAGCAGCCCAAGCAGCAGAAGCCGCCGCCCGCTCCCGCCGCGCCCCTGTCCCCTGCGTTGATCGACCTGCGCGTCGGCCATATCCTCAAAGCCATCAAGCATCCGGAAGCCGACTCCCTGTACGTCTCGACCATCGCCATGGGCGACCCCGCCGGCACCCCCGACACGGACGAGTACGAGGGCCAGGTCGTGCGGACCGTGTGCTCGGGCCTGAACGGCCTGATACCCCTCGAGGAGATGCAGGGCCGCAAGGTCGTTGTGGTGTGCAACCTGAAGCCGGTCAAGATGCGTGGCATCAAGTCCTCCGCCATGGTGCTCGCCGCCAGCCCCAAGGTCAAGGAGGGCGAGGCCGACGACCACAAGGGCCCTGTCGAGCTGGTCAACCCGCCCGAGGGCGCCAAGGCCGGCGAGCGCGTCTTCTTCGACGGGTGGAAGGGCGAGCCCGAGAAGCAGCTGAACCCCAAGAAAAAAGTCTGGGAGACGTTCCAGCCCGGCTTCACCACGACCGACGCTCTCGAGGTGGCGTTCGACGCCGGCGTTGTCGAGCAGCTCGAGGGCAAGACTGGTCTTGGTAAGCTAGTCACCGAGGCTGGCGGCGTGTGTAAGGTCAAGAGTCTGCAGAGCGCGACTGTCCGATAATCTCTTCAGTGTGAGATATGTGACACATGGCAGATGTTTGTGGATAGAGGAGGCAGATGAGCGTAGTGATTCAGATAGAAGCCGGTCGAAGTTACGACCGATTAGAGCAGTCAGCCAACTTGCAGAAAACATGACCAACTTACCGCTGGATTTCATGTACTTTGCATTGATTCTTGAGGGCCTTGGCAACTCTACAGGTTCTAAACCAAGTTATTCATCATCAATACATACAACCTTTCAAAATATCCATGGTTCACCTGAACATAAAATAGACAGTTTAGCCACTCAACGTAACAAACCAGAATCCCAGCAATTGGGTGCAAAGTGATCAAGAATTGTGTCATTCCACGTGAAGAACACGGGTATATATTGTTGTATTCTGTACACTATATTTATGAGACAATGTACAATGCAGTATTGCCTAATTTTTCCAGCTGCCCCTCGCTTGACCCATCAACGCCCAACTCATGCTGCTACCCCAAAGAACCAAACTGAGAACGCCGCCAATGAAACTCCTCTCTGACATGTCGCGTTATGACACTTCCTCAGCGCCTTTGCCTGCTGGTCCGGCCCCATCATGAAAAGAAGTACTCGCTGTCTTTCAAGCTCGTAACATCAAAGTCGCCCTTTGCCGGAATCTCGGGGAACGACAGCGGGCTCCAAACCGGCGTAAATCTTTTCGCTTGCGACTTAGTAGGCTTTGTCCCAGTCAACTTCTCCTCAAAATGCGACACAGTGGTGTAGAACTTCTTGAAATCAGGCATTTCAGAAGTTGCGTCAGCCCCTGCCTCCGCCACCATCTCGCCATCCCCCCCATCCAGTTCAGCCTCCTCAGCCATTTCGTTGGCGTCTTCCATAATGGCGCTTTTTGCTTTTGTTTTGGTCGCAGACAGGCTTCCCAGCGTTGTACCACCCATGTCCTCTTTCACAACGTCCTGCTCGGAGGCGAATTGCTCATAGATCGAGCCCGGAGTGACCATTTTCTTGCCCTTCTTCCTGTCCGCTACGACGGGAGAGTTGAGCAGGTCGAGTCTTTTCTTCTCCAGAAGCAACTCAGCTCTTAGCGTGGATGACATGTTCTTGTTCTCTTTGCGCCATTGCAGTATGGCCTTGCCTACCTCCGAGGTCATTTCAACTTGTGCCATGTACAGGCCTCCCCGATAGCGGACTTCAAACTCCGAAGCTAGTCGCTTGATCACGTCCTCACTATGGATACGAATAAATGCGTCACGAAGGACGCGATTCATCGTGTCAACATCAGCAGCATGTGTCCAGAAGGAGTCGTGCACCGCCGCAAATGTGAGGCCTAGTTCATCACACTCCAGCGCAGACAAAAGCATGTGACTGGCATCGAGAGAGTGAATGAAGTTGGGCGGGAATGCTTGGAGTTGTTTGCGACGGTTCACAGGGTCGAAACGATCTGGCTTATTGAGCACAAGGCTTTGCATGCAAGTCGAGATGACCGTGCTGCTGGTTTTCCGATATGGCTGGACAATCGGCATTCGCAGAGGCGTCGTCCAAATGATTGTCGACCGCATCATTGAGAGGATGGCGTCGGAGGAACTCCTGTTTAACCCTGTCGTCGGCTTCTCGGGCCCTTGTTCTTCGATCGTTTTGAGCTGCTCTGCGGTTAGAGCTCGGCATACCCGGCTCCCAATTTCTCCCAGCCAGTACTGGATGTCGTGAGCCCCTCGGAACATCGTAGACAGCGCCTTGAAAATCTTTGTGGTAACATAACTGGAAAGGAGTCCAGCTTCGATGCCGGATTCTTTTCGCAGCTCGGGGTAGAGGGCATCGAGCTGCTTCAAGACCTGCTTTTTTGCTCCCGAAAAGGTCACACCGTAGACGTTAGTCATGACGGTCTGCTTAACAACTTTGCGCTTGATCTTCCCATGCAAGGCTTTCGCCATCTCGTTGCCTTGCGCCATGTCCTCGTCCAGTTCCTTGATGACCAAATCGGCCACGGCGCTATACACGTCCGCTGGTTTATCGCCCGGCATCAAGTTGACCTGACGAGCACCCCACGAGTCACCACCGAGGGCAGCGTAATGCTGTAGGCCGTTACAGGTTCCATCCTGATGAACAGGAAGGTGCGAAACGAACTTGGACGGGTCTGGAGACTCGAGCGCAGCAGTGAGCTCCATGCAAGCCGCAAGACACTGCCAAGGGTCTTCCGCTTCAAGCCACCATCTCTTGCCCTTCAGTGGATTGTGGGCAGAGTCGAAGACGTTATCGAGGTTCCGCATAGCAAATGACTCCCTGTCCTTCAAACTGGCTTTGTCGTAACCGTAAACGTTCGACAGATGGACCTTAAGCCACATCAGACCTCGCTCACCGAGCTCTTTGCCTTTGGAAAAGCGAAGAAGACCCCGGACGTGGTCCGCGCCCATGTGGTTCAAATACGGCGGGACTGGGTATGCTCTCCCCCGGAAATCGACGTTGTGGGGAAAGAAAAACTCCTGGTCCCGGTAAGCCCTTGCAATTTCCAGTTGGAAGTTCATGAAACAACGAATGGAGTGATATGACTGCCTGAGATTTTGGCCAGTCTTGATTTCCTTGATCCAGTTGCGCCGCACGAGGGAGTCGCTGGAAGGCTCGGGCTCTTTAGGGACAGCAATTTTCGGGTGTAACGGTGGGATGTCGGCGAGGGCTTCACCTGAGTTCCATACTTCAAGGAAAACGGCCAATACAGATCGATTGATTCGCCACGCTGTCCTCCCCAAAACATCCAAGCCTTTGGCAACCTGGTCCATATCACCGCGCGCGATGGCAGCTTCTGCGTATAATCGTTGGTCTTTCTCGCCGGACTTGAGTCTGACTATAGGTACTGGAGATTCCTGGTAGGCGCCTTTTTCGAAACCAGTCCAAGGCAACGGCTCAACAACCATTGGCAAATGCCTTGCCAGGAAATCGCCTCGAGGTTCCTCGCGCAGCATCTCGCTCAAACGGGGATGTGGCATTATTGTGCCTAGTCGCCTGCCCCTTCTGAACTGAGTGGTGCGCACTAGCCCGGGCTGCAGTGCGGTTATCCTCTCTTTGGTCTCGGGGTGCTCACAGCTGACTGGTATTCTGAGCACTTCGGCAAGCCCCGAAAGCAAGACCGCACCAATCTTCACCTTCATAGACAGTGACCATGGCGCAACAGTAGGTGGAACAGTGTCTGGAAGGAGCTGGAGCTTCTCAGGAACAGGCGCCGCTGAGTTGACTTCAGCGTCTCCCATGGACTGGAGTTGCTTCATCAGCAGTCGATGTGCTTTGGCCTTCCGTGCCTCCTTTTGCTGTTGCTCCACGCGCAACTTGGCCCGAATGTCTTCTTCGACCATCTTTGCGATGTGGTTCAGCAGGGTGCTTGTCAAAATACCCTTGTCGGCGCCTGTGAACGCGAGAGAGCTCATCGTGGTCATGATGGTGACTGCAGCCAGTCGGGCAGGCGTAGACTGCAACAAAACAGGACCGTACATGCAGCGGTCGAAGTCCTGTATCCCCTTTTTGGTCTGCTTCTCTGCCTTCGCGATTTCATCGAACTCCTTCTGGATGATGGATTCCAGCTGCTGATGCCATGTCCAAATATGTGTATTCAGAACTGGTGCGGTCATAGAGGTGGCAAGGCCCTTCTGGCGCAGCGCTTCGTGCTCTTCCCTCCACCGCACCAAGGCCATATCTATGCAGTCGCGCTCCAGACGTGACTGAAATTCCCGTCTCTCGTTCAAGGGAAGAGAGGAAATGTCATGGCCATCTCTCATTTTCTGGAAGATATCAAGCGTTGCCTTGATAGACTGCAGACCCATGCCTTTCTGGGGGGTAGGAAGTACCTCAGGCAGGGAGCCTGTGCTCCTAGAGGTTTCGACAGCCTCGCCTATGCCACGTGTAGTGTCGATCGAGGCTTCTTCAGGGCTCTGGGACACTTCTCCGTCGTATTGCAATTTGATGTTGTACTCGGGATAGAATCTGGTAATGGTGGCAACGTCGGCGTCGTTTAAGATCTCGTTGCAGTAGAGGACTGAGAGACCTTGTTCTAGGGTTACCATTTCCATGTAACGCTTCACGAGTCTCTCCAACCTCGATGGGCCCTGAGAATTCTCGGTGATGGGGGTGGTCAGTAGAGATGCTTTGAGCATGTAGGCGACCGTGTCGGGCGTCTGTGGCAGTTTAGCACCGTGTATGTGCAGCTCATACCAAGTATGCAAGTCCTCGGCCTTGCCTAGCCCTGGGTTGGCTTTGAGTTCCCTCAGCCACGCCTCGAGATATCTGTTGTTCATGTCCATCAGGATCTCCGGGGTAGCGTGGCCTAGGTTTTCGACACGCGCCAGGACTGCTGCGGCCCTATCAAGCTTTCCGACGTGTAGGCAGGCGTCGAAGACCGGAAGAGCGGTCTCAAAGTCGCCGGGGACGCCCTGAGTATTCGTTTTCTGCGAGGCAGGCATACGCGCCGGCTCTGGGAGGACCATGGCCATAGACGGGTCAAAATCTTTGAGTTCGTAAGGGGATCTGACATTTGCGTTTTTGGCACTCATGGCATCGCCCACTAATGTAGCCAACCCGCGCTCAGGAGCGTAGGCCTGGGTGCTGGCCGGAGACCTTCGCCATGGCGGTGATGGAGAGCAAGTGGCGACAAGACGCTTGCTTGCAGGCAGAGCCGTTGTTTGGGTGACGGGCAGATGGCATCGCGGCTCGGATAGGTTGGACAGTCGTGATATGGAGCGGCCGAGTCGCCAGTTTTGCCTCGATACGTTTGATCGGACGAGCATTTTGGCAGTGTGCAGGAGGAGGATCGGTGTGTCGCGTGCGAGGGGATTATGTGCTGTGCGGGTGTGTGTGTACTGTAACAAACAGGGCGCCAATGGGAGGCCCGCCTGAGCAGAGGTACGGTCAATTCTTCATTTGAAATGGATGATGAGCTGCAGTCTAAAATACAGTCTATGGCAAAAGTCTAGAAGTTAAGTGAACTGAAAGGAGAGGCGAAATGATGTATGGAGGAAGCAAAGCTGGTGCAGCAGAATCCGGGAAGAAAGTTTTTGTCCTTTGCTCATGGCGCAGCGACCAGATCAGACATGGATGCAGATAGGCCCTCTTATCATCACCGTCATTGATTGGCTGTACCTGACAGACACGGCCCCACACGACCCACCCGGGCCACCACCGAGGAGGCAAACTGCTCCAGCTGCAGTAGAGCGTGAGAGAAGAGAGCATCGAGACGCCCGCGAACCTAAGCACAGTCTCATACCGTCAACTTTTGCAACCCAGAATAATAATAAAAAAAGGCCCAGTTCTCAGCAGCTCTGGCCGAGGAGCAATCTCGCTCCACTCTCTCAAGCTCCAAAATCCTCACTCATCAACGTTACGTCCTTTCCCCTGCTCTGAATCCGTCCCTCAGTCCGCCCGTTCGTGTTTGTCCGCGGCAATGTCTCTGCGGCCAATACTACGGGCATCGGCAGCAGGCTGCTCAGCATGCAGAGCATCCATTCTCGGCCACTACCTTCAACACTGCAGTCCTGCTGTCAGTGCCGGGGCTCAATGGCCTTCTCATGCATCGCCGGCCTTGCAACACCAAGCTACACCTGCTGCTCTCGCCACGCGAGTACGGTTTTTCTCCTCTCGGAAAGCCATAGATGAGACTGAGGCCGAGGTTGAGGTTGAGGTTGAAGCTGAGCCTGACAACAAATCCGCTGCAGCGGCCACTGAGAGCGCAACTCAAACACCACAGGCAGAGAAAGGCGGTGGCCAGGAAGAAAAGCCATGGTACCTCCAGGAAGAACCCCCCAGGCATCCCGCTCTGGTTCAGCACAGTCAGCCCCTTCCAGAGGTGCCGGACAACGTCCCCCTGATCCTGCACGACCTTGTCAAGTACGCGGCAGGGGACATGGGCTTGGACAATTTGAACTTACTGGATCTGCGGACCTTGGATCCTCCAGCTGCTCTGGGGCCTAACCTCATAATGCTCTTCGGAACCGCGCGGAGTGAGCGTCACTTGCATGTCTCTGGTCGCCATCTGGTATCGTGGCTGCGCAGCAAGGGTATCAAGGCCCATGCCGACGGCATTCTAGGCCCCAATGAGTTCAAGATCAAAATGCGACGGAAGCAAAGGAAGGCGAAACTACTCGGCACTGCGGCCACGCCCATGGGCGGCGATGATGGTGTCACTACACGCTGGATCTGCACAAACCTAGGCACAATTGCCTCTGGTTCACCGGAACCAGTCGAATTTGAAACCGCGACCGGCTTTGGCACCAGGCAGACTGGCACCACCATCGTGGTCCAAGCATTTACCGAGTCCAAGCGGAAAGAGCTGGATCTTGAGCTCCTCTGGTCCCGCATTTTAGCTCGCAGGGGCGACGACAACCTCATCACAGACGATCTGGAACACACCGAGGCCGACACTCACCCCGACGAACTTTCTCTGTTCACCGAAGGAGGCTCGCCCAAGGTCTTCGCAACGCCATCCCAGCGCCGCTTCTTCTCGACTTCTCTCAGGCGGCTTGACCAGGTAACTGACCCGCCAGCCAGCGACTCAATAGCCAACCATGTTAACCCTGCCTTAGACGCTGCAGCGTTCATAGCAACGAAGGTGGCAGAACTGGAACGACTGCAGGCACAATTTGCAAGCCTTTCCTATGAGGACGCAATCGAGGCACTAGGGGACTCTAGCACTAGAGAGCCTTCGGCATACATGAGCTCCTGGAACCAAGCAATTCGGCGCCTGCGCCCCGAATATAGCTGGCAATTTCGACTGTGGCTATGCGTGGCGGGTCGCCAATTAGGGGTGCGACGTTTTGACCTGGCTCATCTGCAAGAACTCGTACATGAGATGGAGCTCCTGGGCATCATCTGTCATCGCGGCCACTACATTGAAATGCTCCAAGTCGTCTACCTGGAACCCACTGACAGCACTGTGCCGTTGTCAGAGCAGTCGGAGCTTGCTCTTGAAGTACTGAACGTCATGTACGAGCGCGGTGAGCCGATCCTGACGACAGATGTTATTGTGTCACTCCTTGAGTCCCTAGCTCGGACAGACTCTCAAGGCGAGCAGACCAGCGAGCTTCAAACGGTGCTGGAGAAATTTTTACTTCAGGTTGATCTCCCGTATATGGGTGAGGATGCCATCATGCGTCTGATGAATGCATACGCCGCACAAGACAACTGGACACGATTCTGGGAAGTCTGGCGCATACCGCCCAAGTTCCAAGAACCACGGTCAAGGCAGCTTTACCTTCACTTATGGACAACCATGGCCACGACAAACCACCAAAAACGTTGTCAAGAAGCCATTCGATGGTGTTTTCACGAGATGTTGAACGAAGACCCGCCTGTCAGGCCTATCATGGAGGTCAAAGATGCTCTGGAGGCGTGTCTCAAGGTTGCCGACCCGCAGGCAGAACAAATTGCCAGGCAGCTCGTGATCAAAGACCACAGGACAAAGATGCTCTCTATGCATGAGTTTGTCATGATATACCGGTTGCTGAACCCGGATTGGGCTGCGCAGCGGGCCTAGGAAGTTGTCTTCAACACCTTTGGCTAGATTCAAATTTCTCGACAGAGGTGGTCCACGACGTACATGAGTTTTTGTAAAATACTGTTACCGATACCCACAATATATGAAAAGGCTCTATTCTAACAATTTGTTCTCAAAGCTTTGCCGTGCTATATCCTTCTGCCATGTTAAGCCGTGAGCACGACATCAAAATCGCCATAATTCGCACTTGTCTGACTGCTATGCTGCCCAAGAGTCCACGCAGTCAAGTCTATCTCAATGATCGAACACTGACACTTTGGACGCCCTTGATTCAATATCCAGCATACTAGGACACGCTTGACTTCCACCACAGGACGCCGATATGATCAGAAGGTCGGACGCCTTGGTGGAGCTGAAGATGCACGATGGCCGGGCTCAGACTCGGCGTAGACTGGAGGGTTCGTTTCACAGGGCTCCAGTGTATATCTGGGAAGGGGTGTCCGCTGCCCCTCTGGGGTCGGCGCTGCGCTGGACGCCGTCTTTGGTGTCATCTGAGGCGTCCCGCTCGAGTCCGAGTCGGTTACTGAGTAGTGTCGTCGCCCATCTGTGACCAGCCCAATAGCTTGTTGGTCCTCGGCATGATTCTGAGACTGGTGGCCAAGGCCTTCCTTGCTGAGGGGTGAGAAAATGTTCTTTGGGGCTTGGTCAGGATTGTAGCTGCCCCAGTCGTTTCGCGCGGCCACTCGGGGTGGGTTGGCGACGGTCATGGTTGCAATGGCGTTACCATCAGTCTTCCACTGGGGATTATGGTGGACCGTTTCGAGCTCGTAACCTTCGTGTCCACTTTGGACTGCATGACTCTGATAACCTTGCTGTTGGGCAGCTCTGTATTCGGCCTGCTGGTTGTCGCGTTCATCCGCTCGTTGAAGTGAACTACTTGAGCTGTCTTTTTTGTGATAATGGACGTAGAACCAATACCAGATGGAAGCTATGATAATGACGAAAAAAGAACATGCAGCGATCCAGAGCAGGACTCTATTCCGATCATCATCATAGGCCATCGTAGGGAATGCCGCTTCAGAGTTGAGGTTTTGGGTCTGTGTCGCTTGTCAGGCAGGTGGTTCGAGTTCTCCGGGTCTGTCTCAGAACAACAGCCTCTCCACTGATCTCTTCGCGTGAAGCCTCGATGATTGAAATTTCGAAGATTAATCCGGTGCAGTTACAAGAGGATCAATCGCCGGGCAACACATATTATACTCAGCATTACGTGCCGTGGAGCAGCAACAAATCCCATTTTCGCCGCGTGCGAAAGCTAAGGATTTGCTTTTTCGATGAGCTCAAAGATTTTGCGATTAGGCACAGAGAACAGGTCTTGTTTCAGATATTACTGGATAAAACGGACGACAGGTAACATGCAGCCTATGACACATTTCCCTTGTTCGCTAACAGCGCCAGCCTGTAGAGTCTCAAGGTAGAGTTTTAGACAAGGACATCTCGACAGCTCGTGTAGAACTTCGCACGTCTAGAATGACCTGGACCAACGTTCGGGCCTGCTGCCTGGGTCTGTGCGAGGCTCAAGGCAATCAACTTACTGAGGAGACGGTCTGGGCATTGTCTGGCCCCCTGAATGCCACCAATTCAAAATGTATTTACACATGGATCGTTGTGGATAATACCTCTTAAGGCTGAAAAAGAAAACGAGTCAAGCTGATATCTCAGATTCTTTATCGTGGTTATATTACCCCCCCCCCCCCAAAAAAAAAAACCTCACAAAACAATCTAGACTCAGCATATCAAAATACATTTACTCCCAAGTAGCAGTTGCCGTCGATTGATCATCCACCTAACGCCGGGTTCTGAGCACAATAATCAGGGTTGCCAGACTGGAAATTGTTTCCCCAATACGCAGGGAATTCAACCGCCTTCCCACTGCCACCTTGGAGAGCGAAAGTGCTTATAAACACCAACAGCTCCGTGCCGCCGCTGATTGCTGCAGCTAGCAAGTAGTTGTACCTGATGAACCACTCGGGGTGCTTCTTCCGGAGCCAGAACTGAACAAAGAAGCCGATAGCAAAGTAGATACCAACGGACGAGTTTATACCAACTGAAAGGTAGCCGAGATACCACAGTAGAACCGGTGTGACGAAATAGTCAAAGCCAAACGTTGGGAAACGACGGTGCAAAAAGTAGAAGGGCAATGGGAACAGGAAGCCGAGAGGAAGGGCGAGGACGATCCACGTATAGGTACGGCCAATGGAGAACATGAACTCAGCTTTTACGTGTTAGCCACCTGCTACGGATGCCGAAGTGACGTATTCTAGAATATTCCAGACCATGGCGGTCGGGGAACCGTATAAGGAGTAGAATGGGACTTACAAAGTGCCCCAAATGCAATAGCCTGGCATTTTGGTCAGTCAAGTGGACAAATAAAAAAGGCTGGCCACCCAGACAAATTACTCACGTTTGAGTTAAAGGACTGTATCACTTGGCCTGACCAAATGTTTGTCCCTTGTATACTTAAAAGTATTTCTCGTTGATTTTCCGTAATGATTGTCATGAGGATGTAATTGATCACTGCGCCGAACAGCGTGCCGATGATTTGCATACTTCAACCCTCCGAGTCAGTTCAGCGCAATACACGTTGGATGTGACTATGACTTACGTGAAAGTGCACCTCGGACTTAACTTGCCGTACTGTCCGAGCTTGAGACTTCCGACCAGCCCCAAGGCCTGAGCCTGCGCATTTGCCCCAAATAAGACGAAAAACATGTTAGCCACGGGTTTGCCAGGGTGCAGATACCCCCCAATGAGTTGGATAAGTGATGTTATCGGCACCTGAAACCCGAGAAGGCCTGACATTGCGCCAAAGAACAATGTGCCGAGAAATGAAAGAGTTATAGCGATGAGAAAGCCCCACCATGGAAGCGTCGATCCGAGAACATAGACACAGGCAATGCCTGCGGTTGTTGACATGAGGAGGATGAGGACATACCACCACGCGGGGACTTCTTTGTACACAAGCATCAAACGATAATGAGGATCAAGCTCAGCCCCAGAGACTTGTATGGACTCCCTTTTCCAGAGCAGGCTAGGGTTTTTGAGGTAAGTCAAAGTGGACTTGAAATCAAAATCAAAGGCGCTGCGGACCGCGTCGCGATTCCATAATATGATGTGAGTTATGGTAGCGGTAATGCCCAAGTTCGTTGTCAACAAATAGGCCCCATTCGTAGCGGAGAAGGACGGCAAGCCCTGGGTGTTTAATGCGTTTCGATCCAGCTCGAAGTTTGAGTCCAAGATCGCGGACTGATTGTATATCTCGAAGAGAGTTGAGGACGAGTTTGCCGAGAAAAGCTGTTGGGATAGGAAAGGGAACTTAAGGGCGTTCCAGACATTGCCATAGTACATCCCGAGGAATAGACCGACGCAACCGAGATATCCAATGAAACCATTGGTGAGGGTCTGGAGTGGCAGATAGAAGCATGAGGTGCCAACATATTGCCAATCGAAGCACAGTGACTAAACATCCGGGCCTTCGATCAGTAATTATTCCTTCAACCTAGAAGAGAAGTCAAAAGAGTTCCATACCAAGAGTCCAAGACCCTCGTTGCCTGCGGAGCCTCCAAACACGTTGGTGACGACAAGGCTGTTTCGCTGCGCGAGGCAGATGACAGAAACTCCCACTAGGATTGGCATAATGTATTGAGGAAACAGCTCCCAGACAGCCACAATACCGAAGAGAATCCAGAAGAAGTTGAATCTTTTCTTCATCTCCGCTCTTTCTCGGTGGAGTGTCTCGATCAGTGAGCTCAGAGGCAAGATCGAAGGCCAGAGCATTCTCGTCGGATAAACCAAGCTTTTGCGAAGAACACCAGCCATGCCGTAACCAAGTAACTGCGATGAAAAGAGTAAAAGTATCGCGACAACGGGATCGGGGACGACATTATCTGTTGATAAAAGAGATTAGTGGGTGGTTTCCGCATTCTGATTCTAGGATACACCCGTGCGAAATTGAAATTGTACACCACCTATCATGTCTCGTGAGACTCGAGGCATACAAACAACTTACAGTAAAGCTTCTGCGCTGCCAGTACTTCCGTCGCGTACGCTGCTCCACTTGCACTGCTCGACATAATTACAATAGCAAGGTGCTCCTTAGAATTGAAACTTTGCGCCGTACATGTTAGCAACCAGTCAGGGCCAATGATGGTGGCGTAGGGATTGCTCCTGACTTACGCATGGGGGTTTAACCATTTGCCAATGAAACCCTTGCGAGGAATGATGGCCTCGAGAGCGACTCCTCCGACATAGGAGATGACCGTGAGGAATATTATTGACACAGACACACTCTGAGGTTTGAATAAAAAGATAGTCCCAAGCGCTGAACCAAAGGCAGATAGCCCAATACCTGTGACTTTAATCAGACAGGCGGCAGCTACATCACGAAGGGAGGGGGCGAACCGAGAAAGAAAACTCTGAAAGTCCATGGATTCAGTGTAGGGTCGTCATCAACATGGAGTGCTTTGAGTGCCATTTCCTCCATGTTGGCCACCAGGGGCTGCGGTCCAACGCGTTCGACATCGTTGCGCATCGAAGTGGGGGTCTTCTCCCGACTGATCTCTGTCGAAGAGGTATAACTGTAATCTTTCCTAAGCTCGTCCATTCCTTTATCTTCCATCACTGCTGACTCGCTAGGAGAGGACAGGCGATCCCGCGCCATGTTGTCCTACTATGAAAAATATTGATATTCACGGAGAAGAAGAAGAAATTAGGCGGGGAGACGAGCATCAAACCGGAACAGCGTGAGGGAATCAGCTCCAAGCATGCTTCTTATGTCTGCGTGAGGGATGGACTGTCGTCACGCCATACATTTACAACGCCACATTGCCTGGGCAAGATGCTCTTGCTTCATACAAGAATCCATTGCCGGCGCATCCTACGTATTGAGGCACCAATGGTTGTGATAATGATTGGGAGCACGCATAAGTGCCAGGCTTTAGATTCATTCTTCAAGCAATAGGGTTCAGCGTTGTTATCTGTGAATTCGAGATGAGACATCAATGGAACATCCCCAGCAAGCTAGTTGACCTGCTGGATTATCGGCTGAACTCGTGGAATCTTGGCTATATTGGGAGATCTATGTAGAGGCGCCACCCCGGCGTCTAATTCATGCTGATTGGTAGGCTTGAGAATTTAGGTTCAAATGCGGCTCACTGATACTTAGAGTTTAGGCATGTGCAGGGCCGTGAAGGCTTGGTTGGGGTTCTAAGACGACGACGTGGAAGCTTCTGAAACAGATATGCCTGCGACATCATGTGGCCCCGGATTGTTTGGACACCCGAAGAAGGTTCAGAACCATCAGTCAAACCGCACCCAAAGAAACGTCAAAATTGAGTGTGAAATAATTCGCTGAAAGTCAAATGATTGTGGGCACAAGTTCTGCGAGAAAGAGGGTTTTCTCACGAGTAATTTGTCAGGCACGTTGATGGTAGAGAGAACGGCAGCATTGCTTGCCGGGATTGTATGGACCACATATATGTTGACCTTAGGAGGATGATCGCCATCCTGGTCGTTTTGGCGTTCTTTGTATTACTGGGCGGACGAACCTAAGTGGTACAGCATTGGCTCGGCATGACGAGCTCCCGGGCTCCCATTTTCCTGATCTGTTGCGGTCAAACGCATACAAATGATGTGTATTTGCAAGCAGCTATTGTGTGGCTCCTATATTACAAGTATCAGTAAATATGCAATAATGTGGCCGACCCCGTTGGAGCACTCTAACAGGGGTTGCTGGTGTCCCCTTGCCGGCCCCTGGAGGGCGACTTCAATGTTGCGGCTGGGAGGATGGACATATTGTTTATGTAAAGTGGACTTGGACGTGCAGTCACCCGTAATATGCTATGCCATCCATGATTCTAACTCCATACCTAGCTGATCTGTGACATATTGTCGGGTGTCTGTAAGGGTAGGTGGTTTCGTTCTCAATCCGTATACGTGCTCTTTTGAAGCCGTAGGCGGTCCCTTCATACAGTAGTAAACGCTCAAAGACCCAGCGTTAGATAGGTATACAATGCCGATAACAATAGATCTTGAAAACATGTCTGTAAGGGTAGGTTGGAAATAAGTAGAGTGAATAGATGTACGCACTAAACGCTGAATCTGTAGCGCGAAAGCATGAGGTAAGTGAGGTAGAGAGCGACTTAACATTTTGTTCTCCTTCCATATCTTCCTAAGTCCCTGATTGACTCTTTTCACATGATTCTGCGCGTGCGCAGTTCCTGCAGGCGAAGCAGCAGTATTTTGCCGAAGTGTATTGTTCGTCCGAGTTCAAGGACCCATACACGGGCGGATCTTCCCTTATGCGATTGATGTTCATGACAGCGTCACCGTCATGTGGGCGCGAATACGCTGAGGTAATGCATCCCTTCGTAGTTCTTTCACCATGTTGCATATGAATATCAATAAAATTCAAAACAAAGGACTTTTGACGATTTGACACCGATCGTTCCGTGGAAAGTCTTTGTGACTGGAAATGTTTTCTCGTTCCACAACAAGAGGATGTTGTAACGAAACATTCAATGTTGAATGTGCACCAAACGTCATTCTCCTCTGCTACTGAATCTGGATAGGAACGAGCACAGAGATCCTGGCTACAGGATGATGCTGATAGCATCAAAGCCGGTCTTTGAGGGCTATGTCTAGCATAAATATATTCTACACATACTACAAGAATCCGAGATGCCTCCACAAGACTTAAGTTGATTCAGAGGTGCTTGTTCTGGCATTGACAGACTCAAGGTACCAAATGAGAATGTAACTATCCACTGCAGACCTCGACAGGAAATCATTACAAAGCGCAGTGGACGACGCATAGCTCACAATTCCATCATTGTTATAGCCCGTTGTGAGACAACTGCTCCTCTTAATCGAATCGTACAACCAATACACCCTTACGGATTTTATCTCCTCTATTGGCATTCAAGAGAGCTTTTTTCCGAAGGAGGCATGAAAAGATTTATTTGCATGTATCACCAACCTTCAAACGGGACCAAAACCGGGGCAAACTTTGATCTATAATAAGCGATATTTACATTGTGGCAATGGCACACGATCCTCGCAGTATCTACTTTCGAGCTGGTAGCCCGCTATCTCCTTGCCACCACAGCTGCAAGATTCGAGTTCATGTGCAAAGCTTGTTTCTTGGGGTGGGAATGGGTGACGGAGTGCGCGGACCCTAGTTTCAACAAAAGCGTTCGCTTCACGACTCCAACTCGTATTTCTTGAGCTTGCTTTAACTTGTAGGCTACACGAGTTTCCCGCTCGTTCCGTGCCGTCTCCCCTTTCAGACGCGATTTGATAAAAGCATTTGCCTGCTATTTACTTTTTGCATATATACCTACAATGACAAGCAAGTATACCTAAATATAGCTCAATGGGATGTTTTCATGCCCATTATTCAGAATTCTGGCATTTATGCTTGGTGTTATGGCGCTGAGCTCGGGGTCCGTGGCAAGTCCTTGGAGTCCAGAACATCACCAGTGCAGAGGTCTTCCCTGTGACGGGTCGGCCAGGGGCTATGTATTTCGTGGTGTGCAGTTCGCCAAGGGCCTGACAGAACTCCCGCCCCGAATATCAGAGGCGCAAATTAGGTAATGTTGCATAAAGGGACTTCCTCATCCGGCAGACCCGCACGTGCGGTGGAAGGTAACTCGAATGAACCGACCAGCATCATGACTCTCACGACGTCTGTCGTTACCCACCTCGGAGGATCGACACTATCCGAAAGTTCGACGGAAGACTAGCCCGAGTCGATCGGCGAAGAAGAATCACACCATCGACTGTATTAAGAATAAGCTTCAAAAACTTACATCGAATCCGATTAACCACGTGAGCCGAAGGTATGTGCAAGGCTGACATCTAAGTGACCGGCGAGACGTCTTCCACTCGTGATGAAAACATCACAACAAGGGAGGTGCTCCACCGGACTGGGCGTCCGCTATAGCTCCACATCCTAGTTCAAATCCGTATCAAGTTCCATTGCAGGCGCAGGCACCGATGGGGCTGTTAGCCAACATTTGTTCCGCTCCTACTCCCCTGAATTTCGTTTCTGCGTGTTCGCGGCCCGTCGGGTGTAGACGTGTGGCTTCAGACCCGTCCATGCCAAAGACCTGGTCAGCTGGGGTTGCCAGCCATGCTCCGGCCCAGTGCACAGATGAATGTAGGGACCGCCCAGGGCACCTCGTAAGTCGTCAATGGGTGCTCCCTTGCCTTTCCCAGAGAAGTTCGGCGTCCGCAGACTCCGTTTCAATTTCTAGATGTTTGTTTAATTCTTACCCTCATTCAATAATCACACGTCTGGCCGACCTTCTCGACCTCTGAGAGCATCCTCTCAATCCGCTCCTTCGAACTGACCTCAGCCGCTCTTTCAGTTACAAGATCGCAGACCTCGGAAGTTTGTTTTCGTTTGGGACTGTCAAATCTATATTCTACGGCCACGTATCACGTTCACTCAGGATCTCGGTGTCCCGTCTTTATTATTGCTGCATCTCCTCGCCCACCAGGCGACCACAGTCTTTACCGATTCACTCGAAATCGATTCGTCGCACCACAACATGCTTGTTCAAACATGTGTGGCCATTGTGGCCCTGCTCAATCTCGGTCACGCCAAACCTACAACGAAAGTGCTGCAGCACGATGATGTTATTGTTGCTAGAAGTGATGGCTCTATTGTTGTGATGAAGGACTGGGATTATGAGCTCAAAGAGGCACGCGAGACTCTGCAACGCAAGATGGTCGATTCCGTTCAGGTTTTAACCCAACAGGATGAACACACAAAGCAACGTCGGTGCGACGAGAGCGTAGAGTATCAAGTGCTGTCCGTGAGTAGTAATCTTGATCCAGCTGTTACTTCATGAACTCGGTCGACAAGCTATCGAGCCATGCCCACTCTACAACTCTCTGTGCTCTTTCATGGCTCCAGCTGATCCCATATGTCACAGGACACGAACTTCAACGACTGGGATGTTCCTATGTCACCAGTCGTCGGTAACATCGGCTCGATTGGTGCTTCAGTCGCCGTGACTAAGGGGTATTCTGTGGCCAATAGTGCCTACGTACGTGGTCCAATGCCCTCGGAATGATCGTGTTTCTTGACGATCGCCGCTAACAAAAGAATAGGGAAATAACGTGATTTCGAGATCCTTTCTTGAGACGTTACTCGGCGTTGACATGCCAGGCAAAGGAACCTGGACTTGGACGACAAGTGATGACCAAACATTTACTTTCCAGGTACCCCAGGGCCAGTATGGACTCGTCGTCAGCAACCCATACGTCCGTCGCGTCACGGGAAACTACATTTCGGGATGTGTGGACTCTCCGAGCTACGAGCCGTGGCAGACCACTACGTACTCGACGCAAGAGTATACCAACAGTAAGCAGCTTCTAAGTTTCGGTCACAGTTTCAACTCCCCCGAGAAGTGAACTCTTATCCTGTAGCTTTGAGCTGTAGTCACAGTCGCCTATTAAATCCCATATTCGTATCGAACTCCTGCCTCAGTGCTTTGATAGCTGACTTTGGACGCTGCAGTGCAATGGGTGACGGGACCTATTCGACTTTGCAATAGCACAACTTACCCGGTTCCGTACTGTGTTGGATCGGGGACACACGCATAGAGACCGCCGATCAAGCGATCGATAGCAATTCAAGACCCTCATATGAACCCAATGGGTCCAGCTGGTGATCATGTGCATATCTCATCACTGCGTGGCCTTTCTTTCCTGGATCAGTCAACTGTCAAACTGCGATTGATCTGTGAATATTTCCCCGTCTAGTTTGCCAGCGTAAGAGACACCTTTTCTGGGTGCAAAGACCTGTTTGAGGTTCTGGAACGCGAGCCTTCTGTGCCAGTACGCTTGAAAAGGGAACGAATGATTCGGTACTGGTAGAACCTGCAAGTACTAATGTATCAACTGGTCACGGAGGCCGTTGGCCCTAATGATCTGATTTTCAGCTAGTTGCTGCTCCACTGGGCGAGCCATAACAGCGCTTACTCACCTCGTACTAGACTGTAGCACTTGGCCATGAACGGCGGATGTGGCTGTGGAACAATCCTCGCGACAGCCCGAAGCGGCAGATGCGGCCGCACGGCGATACTGCATACAGGTCCGCTAGGCTCGGCTCTGCCCGCAGCGGCCGGCGGCCGTCTTTGATGAGATTCGTATGTTGCCTTCAAATAGCAGGCTATCTTGTACCAGCTGAATCCGATGGCCATTTCGTTAGAGCTCCATCTAAGCGGGACCCTTCCCGCAGTCCACCTCGCGGATCGGCCGCATATCACGGTCTGTCCCATTATCATCGCCGGTACGAGTAGGAGCCATATTTCGGGCATGGTCAATTATTCCACATCACCAGGATCGAAAGAACATAAATACAAATGACAGGCCCCATGATATTTCCACCATGAACAAGCACATCCTCAGCAAAATAAACAGCAGCGCTCCGCCGGCCTCTACTTATTCTCATCAATAATAACTCCAGAATCTGGAAGCCTCTCCGACAATGACACTTACCAGCGATAACAACGCCGGATACGCCCTTCCTGACGATGCAGTCTGGCTCATCACCGGTTGCTCCTCCGGCCTTGGCCTGTCCTTGGCCCAGCTCATAGCCGCCCATCCAACGCACCGTCTCGTGGCAACTGCCCGTGAACCGTCCAGGATCCGGGGCGCCCTTCCTTCCAATTCCCGCGTGTTGATTGTCGCGCTGGACGTGACCTCCCCAAGCTCCATCACCTCAGCCCTTGATACGGTTCTCGAGCACCCCGCTTTCGGACGCGTCGATGTCCTTGGTAGGCCCGCCCCCTTCCTCTATCATCTCGCCCCGTGTGGATTTCCTTCAAATTATCAGACCCTAATAGAATTGGTAGTGAACAACGCCGGCTACGGATTGATGGGCGACACGGAGTCTTCCCTGCCCTATTCCCCCAGCGTGCCATACTCCTCAGACGAGGAGCACTCCAAGGCACGTGGCGTGGTGGAAACCGATTTCTGGGGCACTGCTACCGTGACCCTTTATGCGATTCGCATTATGCGTGAGAACAATGCCAGGAATGGTGGCAAGCAAGGGGGTCTTATAATCCAGATTTCCTCAATGGGTGGGTTCATGGGTTTCCCTGGCAATGCCTACTATCATGCCGCCAAGTTCGCTGTTGAGGGCTTTACCGAGAGTGTCAGGCGTGAGGTCAGGCCTGAGTGGAATAGTAAGTATCCAGTCCCTATTGTCTACCACAGAATATGGGGTTGAATAGAGCAGTTCACTGACAGGGAAATACAGTCCATTTCACCATTGCAGAGCCCGGCGGTATTGAAACCAATTACGCAACATCTAGCATGTCAAATTTGGCCAAACATCCTGCCTATGACGCCTCAGATAGCCCTGCACGGATGCTCGCGGCCTATGTGGAAAATCCCGAATCTCGCAAGTCTTGGTCGCGGCCCGAGGCTATATCTAAGGCTATCTATGAAATAGCATCGCGTGGTAGGCCAGTTCCGGTGAGGTTTCCTCTGGGCGCAGTCGCTTGGGAGGTGCTAAGAGCAAAGGCCGAAAGCACAGTGGAGGAGTTTGCAGAGAACCGAGCATTGAGTGTTGGTGTTGACGGCACGGAACACGCCAAGGACATCGAAAAGGTAAAAGACTTGTATTGAGAATAGTAAGGCAGTTGATTTGTCGGTACCAGTGGTATGCTTAATGTGGTGAAAGCACGGGTATAACAGCTAGCAAGCAATAAAGAAAAGCAACGATGCTAAAAATGTTGAAACCCTCCATCGATCCCGTGGGTAGAATTCAACCTCAACCAGAGTTGCAACACCACCATCCATTACGTGTCTTCTAGTCGTGAGATAGTGTGACGCCAAAGTCAGTCCCGCCACACTGGCAGAAACATCACAAGTAAGAGAAGCGACAAAATTATCCGTTTGCCTTGCAAGGAAAATGACCAAGCTTCAGCATCAAGCTGCTTCACCCTGCTCATGGTGGACCCCATTTCTCTCGATTGGCGGCGCTGATTTCTTGGGGGCTGGCTCATCGATGTTGGGGGATATCTGGTCAAACTCCATCGCCTTGACGAACTTGTAGAAGACGGCTGCGAGCAAGGCGCCGAGGATTGGACCGAGCCAGTAGATCCAGTGGTAGCTAGGAAAGCCCCCCTTGGTCACGACTGCAGGACCGAACGACCGCGCAGGGTTCAAGCTGCCACCTGTATACCGGACGCCCCTGCGATACACATTAGCTAGATGTTAGCAACGAGGGGTTGGTATACGCACAAAAGTTGGGTAATGAACAGGGCCAGTCCAATGCCGACAGCAGCGACGAAGGTGGCTCGGTGCTTTTCAGCCGCAAGCATGAAGATGACAAAGACTAGTTCCGCCGTCAGGAATACCTCGATGAAGAGGCCACGAACGACAGAGGTGTCGTCAGCGAGACCAGTCGTAGCAGCGATGCCATCACCAGGCAGGAGACCAACGACAAGAGCGGAGGCAGCAATGCTACCGAGCAGCTGGGCGACGATGACCAAGGCCAGACGCAGCAGGCCGATACCACCAGTGACGAACATAGCGATGGCAACGGCAGGGTTGAACATCCCGCCCTCGATGCGGAAGAAAGCCCTGTAGCAAGAAGTCAGTCTCGAGGCGAAGTCGTCGATCCGACACGTTGGCTATCCGGTCGATGTACGACACTCCGAAGATGATATATCGTGGCTCCTATTTCTGTAGACAGAGTATGGTGCCTCTGAATGGGGTCTGTGAGGTGCAGTATTGCTTACCAGACGTTCACAAGCAGTGAGATTCCGAAGGCCAAGGCTATATAGAGCAGTCTCGCGATGTCCGGCACTCCTCCCAGGGCTGAAGGAGATGTGTTGACGGCATGCGTGGCACCCAGCGCGAACTAGATGAAGTCAACTATCAGCAACATCTTCAACAATGCAAGCCAAGTGAAGAAGAACACGGAGAGTCTCACAAATAGGAAGAGAAAGGTTCCAACAAACTCGCTGGTGGCAGCGGCAATGTGGGCTTTGACCGGGGCTGGGAAGCGGTGACCCAGAGGTTGCGAGATCAGAGCCTCTCCGTTAGAGTCGGGGCCAGTCCCGGATCCCCTCTGCCAAGGACGAGGAGGCATTGTGGCTGGTTGGTCAGGAAGAGGTGCGAACTGAATTGGGTGTTTGTTGCCCAAGCGGGAGAATCGGGATAGAAGAAGTCACTCTGCGGTGACTGATGCTGACGAGATGTGGATGGCTGTGGAAATGGGTTGAGATACTCTGGATGCCGGCCGCAAGACCAAAAAGGTCAAATACCAGAGGCCAGAGACTGCTAGACGTTGAGCTTTGCAGAGGATGAAGATGAGAGACGAGGAGGGAACATCAGGAGTGAAAAGGCAGAAATGAATGTGGATTTTGCCCTGACCCTTCAGTGTTATGTTGGGAACTGAACGATGCTCTGGGAGGAAGGCGCGAGTGGACGACAGACGCCCACCCTCCAAATAGGCCAAGCGAGGGAGGCACGACAGTGATTCGACGCAACTACCTACCTAGGTAGGTAGCAAGTGCAGGAGCGAGAGCAGATTCCGGCGAGGCAGGAACGGCCACAACAATCTCACGAATCAACCACGGAGAAGGGAGGAGACAAGCTCTGCCTGCAGACGGCGCCATGCTGACCTCCCCATCGCGCACCTCATCTTCCACTTGATGCCTTCACCATCATACCTAATTGTGTATCCAAAGGCACGATCACATAGGTTCAGAATGTGCACGTGCGAATGGGTGTGATGGTGCGAGCGTTGCGAGACAAGCTGACAGCACATTGCCGGGACACAGCCCGAGACGATTCGTTGAGACAGACCAAGGGAACACATGCTTCACAAGTACAGGCTTGGATCTGACACTAACGCCCGCGATGACAAGACTTCTGCTTGACCAGCCCAGACATGTTAAGCAACACATCGCGGCCACAGCCGCAATGCGAGACCCGACCAGTCATCACTTGATGCCAGGATGGTCTTCCCTCATTGCCCTCACACAGCGCATACATGATCGGAAGGCGCCGAGAGTTCGAGCTCTCCTTCAGTCAGGTCAAAGGAAATCAGGAACGTAAGAGCCGACCAAAAAAGTGTACGTGGAGGGCAGACTCGAGTTGGTCCTTGACACTTTGCCCAAAGAACCAAATCTCACCATAGACATTGTCAAGGCATTTCTCGGGATAGTCTTTTCTTTCCGTCGAGCTGCCCATCCAAGCTCGCGAGGCGCTTCCGACATTGTCCCGAATTTGCGCTGGGAGGCATATCCTGCCGGAGCACGGCAGAGGCCGTCCACACTTGTCCCCGTCATATTGATCGTGAAAGTGTTCAGGATGTCCACAGAACGGCCCCGACGGTGCACAGGCTCCGGAGACAGACACGCCACAAATCTCAGTGCGTGTACACTTGTCGACCATGACCAGGCAATGCTCGGTTTTGATCGCCGTCCTCCGAATCTTCCAGTTGCCTTGTTGCACCATCGGTATCCCCTTCCCGGCGGCCAATGGTAAGGCTCAAGTTGGGATCGCGGTGAACGGTCTTCGATCTCGTACAGATGATGTCTGTGGCAGAAACATAATCGATCGTGACTTGCATCTTGCGACTCTACTATTCCTAGAGGGGACGTTAGTTATCGCAGGTGCGCCGGAGAAATTATGTCTTTCAGTGCGACAAGACGTTGTTGTTGCCAGCGACTTCTTCTTGGACGGCTGTCTCCCTGCCTGCAAGGCAGCTGCCCGCCGCATACCCATAATCCCATCCGCTGCAGGTTCCCGCTATAGGGTCCCGCCGTTCGGGTTGTTCTCAACCGCTGATTACAAGTGCCGAGGCGTTCTGGGTCCTCTTACACATTGCTTCCAACGACGTTGAGGCTCCACTCGGAACCTAACCTGCAGTGATCTGCAAGGCGTGTTTGGCAGCAGCGCCTTATGAAAGCCCCTTACTCGCAGTCTCGCACAGCATCGTGTTGTGCAGACAGCCCACATCGATTACCATCGATCCGACATGTCCCTCCCCAAGCACAGACCTTCAAGGCTGAGGAGAGCAGCACAGGCGGGAATGCCGAGCAGGGCGTGTAACCGTTGTCTCGCTTAAGGGGAGATGATGTCCCGGGGAAAGTGGCGGCTGGCACATGGACTGAATGCAATTGGCAGTTGTTGGTTTCAGCCAACGATAACAAATCACGGCCATCGTCAAGTTTCGTAATGCTTTCCCGCCGTTTGCTGCTCGGCGGCCGGTCTCGTGGGACTCGAGGCGCTGGGAAATGATTGCCGGAGGAGGCCCAGACAACATCTACTGTGCACCCAGAATTGAAGGTCGCCAGAGGCCACGACCAAGCAAGGGTTCAGCTACCTTGTCCAAAGGCGGATTCGATGCGCACCTTGGAACGATCCCGCCACTTGGGGTGTCGCCTTGCCCCACAGGGCTGGAGAGCATTGTGGTGAGCTTGCCAATGAAGTTGAGCAGAGATCAGGCGGGCAAGCACTTGTTCCCCCGGCCAACCATGAGAGAGAGTGCAGAGTGTGGATTAAACATGCCGCTCCACAGCAAAGGAGACCTTCACCAGGGCCTGCTGACAACCCTGGGAAACGAGAACAGAGCTCTGAGTCGAAACAAGAAAGGGGCGGTGTCAAGCGGACGGGGGTTGTTGTGGCTATGTCGACTACACTGAGAGGTTGTCGAATGGCTCTTGGCCCTTCAGTCGACGTTGGATAAGTACATGTTCTGTTTTGAGCCGCTGACGACGTTTGGGCTCGGCGGCCTGCAGGGTCCGATTGCAAAGGACTGAGGACCCCTGCCAAATGGCTCAGAAACAATGCTGCGTCATTCCAGGCCAATGAAGCTTGCTCTCCCAGGCTGCCAGGCTGGTGAGCTGCCGAGGACCCTGATTTTGGCCAAGTTGTTCCTGATCTCATCCTCTCAACTTCGGTTCCAATCCCCACAATGACCGTTTTCCAGGTCGAAATACGACTCGGTCCTCGCCACGCTTGAGATTGATACGATTTCGCCTCGTCCGTATACTTGGCTTGAGGGCAGTAGGAACAAGGCAGCATCCCTGGAGCAAACGACTTCGAGAGCTGTCCTGACGAGAGCCGGCACTGTCGTCCCGGCTGCCCATGGTCCAAAGATGTGGATACCAACTGAAGCGCTCTCGCCAATGTCATTCGCGTTGCCGCGCGCATACCCTGCTGTCCCCTAACGCGGAGAAGAGGGGAGCCATGATGTGGCCAGACCAGGGGCGAGAGGAACCGTACGACGTGGTGTCTCGGACTTGATGCCCATTTTGAATATGCAGTCGAGTGGACATGAAGTCATTCCGGAATGATATCGGGACCTCAAGTGAGCTCCTCGAGATATAAAGGAAGCGGTCGAGACCGCATTGCTAACTCCCCAAGCATCTCTGCATCATCAACACATCTGCTAACAGCTCACACCGCCGCCGCCTCTCAACAAACATCCTTCTCGCCCAGACACTCCCATCGCTCACTGTTTCTATCTCCAAAGAGGGAAAAAACTTCAGTCTTCAGACCCCACACAAAATGGATTCCTTTTACGACATGAAAAACAACAACACCGCCTACAGCAGCGAGTCCAAGCTCAACATCAGCTCCAGCCTGGACTCTAAGCACGATACCTCCAAGATGAGCCAGGGCAACTCAACCCGTAGTCCCCCCCGCCGGAGGGCCAGCAAGTCCTCCTACTTTGGCCACCGCGCCAAGCAGCCATCGGGCAGCAGCTTCTCTTCCTCCTCTGACAAGAGTGAATACAACTGGCCTTTCACTGGCGAAGATGGCCCCACCGGCCCCAGCCAGGGGCGCAGCGACTTTGGGCCCCCAGCCAGCGAGAACACACCTCAACAGATGCTTCTCAGGGAGATAGGAGCAGCGCTGACGCTGTAATGCCCTCGCACAAAGTGGTCCTTGCTTTCACCCCGGCTGCCAACCACCTTCGCCGTCCGCACAGCCCCAAATAAGATAACAACCTGAGGGTTGATATCATGGATCACCATGGCTGGTGAGAGACGCGACGAGGACACGGTTGGATTATCCATATTTCTTTGCGTGTTGGAGTACCATCATCGGCTCCATGATGTCTGATGTATTTTAGCGAAGCGTTCTGTTACCTTGCATTTATTTAATCCCACCTTCGAGGCTGGTTTTCCTCTGCATCTGTCGTTCAAGAGTGCTTGACCACACATCACTGAAAATGCTGCAAACGTGTTGAAATGTCATTTTGTGGTAGCTAGTCGTAAGCCAGCAAGTTTTGTTACACTTTTTTCATCTGATTTCAATGTGCCTCGATGGAGGCTCAGCCCAGATCAGCCGTGATCTGGCCTCGTGGATACCAAGGCGCACCTGCTGCGCCTGCAGATCTCCAGTTCGAGCAAGGCACTTGTTGACTTCAGCCCACATGGAGAGCCACGAATATTCTCGTCCGAAGCCGCTCACAGGCTGCTACCCATTCCCGCCCATTCGTACAAAACAACCACATGTTCTCGCTATCATGCAAATGCCATTTCGGTATGGCACACTCCGTGAGACAAAAGAAAGCGCTATTTCGGTGCGGATAGCTAGTGCTTGCCCTTCCTGTGCCGTTGACCCAGCGCTGGGCCTTAGAGATTGCAAATGCATTCGCGAGATGGCGAGTACCGGATGGGTGCTAGATCGACCTTGGCCGTGCTCCTGGATAGGATAGAAAGCCCCGCCAGCTGCTGAGGTGAATCAGTCGCAAGGCCTGCCCCTCCGAGCTTGCCAGCGTCAAATTGTTGGAGCTCAGAAAACCATAGGTACCGAGCTGCAGCTCATTGTGGTTTTTGGTTTTTGGCTTTCTTGAGATCTCTACTCGTCCTTGGGTTGGCTCGCCATTCAATCACTCCTTCTTCTCCGTCTTGTCGGCCTTGGGCTTTGGGCTGGTCCTCTTCTCCTTGTCGGCATCCTTCTTCTCGCCCGCATCCTTGGTAGTCGGCGATGGCGCCTTCTTCTGGCCGGCGCGGTACTTCTCGATCTTCTCCCACACGTACCCAAAGCTCTTTCTCACGCCGCCTGTCAGCAGGCCCTTCAAGCTCTGGGTGGTGCTGGGCCACCCGATGGTCTGCTTAATGACGCGCCGGACATTCTTCCTCAGCTCCGCGGGGTCGTCCTGCGCGATCCTCGTCTCGAATCCGCCCCTGGGGACCGCGCCCGAGCCACCGGCCAGCCGCTTCTTGCTTGACGAAGACGCGTCGGCCGCCATCATCTCGTCGAACTCGAGCTGTGGGATCGCGAACTTCTTCTGGTACTGGAAGTACAGCCGCGAGCGGAATGCCTTGGGGAGCCTGCGCACCATGTTGCCGCGCTTGATGGGGTTCATGTCCTGCTGGAGCTTCAGATTCGCGCCCTCGTCCCACTCCCAGTGGGGCTCAGTACAGCGCGGATCGTCAAACTCGACGTTGGACAGGTTCTCGATCAGAGGGGTGTACAGGCGCCGGAAGCTTGGCAGGTTATTGCCCACGATGTTGCTGACTTTCTGCGGATTCTCAGTGGGCAGCGTCATGCGCGGGTCTCCGAGGTAGCTGATGCCCGCGATGGTGTTGTACAGTTCTAGCTCCGTGAAGCGATCCGGGAGTAGCAGGAGGGCGGTGCGCAGCGCCGAGAGGAGGTTCATTTGGTTGGCGAGGCGCACGCGGGCGTCGTCACGCAAGATCTTGACGGGCTTGTGCAGCCGGCCGGCCAGGTACAGGGTGTCCCAGTCGGTCAGGTCATGGCACAGCGCGTCGATGTTGACCACGCCGTACTTGATGAGGATCCCGTTTACCACAACATGTGTGTTGAAGTACACGCCTGCGCCCATCTTGTCCTGCACATACGAAACGGCACCAGAGCCCAAGCTAGCCAGTCCGCTGTAGTGATCGCGGTGCTGGTTGATGTTCAAGCTGTGCCAATGCTGGGTGAAAGTCACGCCAAATATGAAATCGATCATCTTGGGAGTGCCGTCCTGGGCTTTCTGAACCGCAGGAGGCGCCTTGGGGTGGACGCGTGCGATCTCCTCCGCCGAGGGAACACGACCGTCAGGCTTGCTCTGTGGAAAGACGCCGGAACCATATGCGAAGCAGTAACGGACGGGAGCTCGGAACTGCCAGGGGATCTGGCGCAAGGCCTCCTTGAACTCGGCATTGATGACGATGTGCTGGTTCACGCCAAAGTTCTTGTGTGGGAGCTCCTTGAAGTTCTTGATGTTCCAGTTCGGGTTGGCCTCCCAGTCCTCGTCGATGTCGTTGAATGACGAGTTGGCAGACGAGCCCGAGTCGCTGGACCTGTGGATCTTGGAGGTCAAGGACGGCTTGCCGGCGGTAGCGCTCGTCGTGTTTGCGGCGTTCTTGTCTTCGCCCTTGTTGCCCTCCTCCACGACATCCAAGAGTGACTTGGACTCGCCATCAGCCTTACTCTTGTCCCGACCATCTCGGACGCAGCTGCTCGCAGTAAAGGAACGGTGGGCGGCAGAAATGGCTTGGAGTCGACGGTAGGGGTGCTGTTGAGCTTTCGAGGGGAGCACCGGTCGCGCCGATGTGCTGCGCATCTACGGAAGAGCAGCGACGGTCAGCTCGAGCTCAATTGCACCCACCAGGGGCCAAGTGGGCTATGACGTCTCACGGCGGACCACCCGGGTGCTCACGGAGCTTACCAGAAGTCGCAGCGTCGCCATTGCTGCCGCCTTTTCCGGGTTGCCAAGGGTGAATTCAACGAGGAATGCGTGCCCGCCAAGGAGTGTGGTGTTGAGGAGGGAATTTCGGAATGGATGGCAGCCAATGCCGCAAGAGGTCACCTTGTGGATCTTTCCATGTCTCGGGGTGGGATGAAATTGAGGGTGTGGAGGGAAGCTTGCGAGATTTCCTTCTAGAACGAGCCGGGGGTGAGCTTAAGCTTTCGGTAGCACGGCTGGAGTTAAGAGGGCAATACCCCCGATCCTCGTCACTATACGTGGGTCTCTCGGGTGGTGTGAGGCGGGTCCTCGGGCCAGACAGGAAAATCAAGGCAGAGGCAAAGGCCGGCATTCCAGGACCTGCAGAGACCTGACAGATGGACAATACGGCCCTGACCTAGCCTGTATCGAATTGTTCTATGTGCAGTCCTAGTCCTGCAGATCATCAACAAGACGTATACTATCTACCTCGGGGTGAGATGATATATGACAAAGATAGACTCAAGGCTGGAAGCAAGACTTGAAAGCCAAGCAGATGCTTCCCCAGCAGATCATTCTTTTGATTCGTAATTTTTTTTTTCAACACAGATCAGATAGCTCTACAAAACAGGAACTGGAAAAAGAACAGCAGAAATAAGAATACACAGTGCCTGCCATCGATGTCCATACTCAAGGGAGCTAGCTAAGTGTCTAGCGACTGTCAATGTCCAACATTGCATGAATCTCCAATTCTCAGAACTAGACCATAGCAAGACGAGACTAGGGTAGGTCAAGATAGATTGTTAATGGCCAACTGAAGGATCACAATCTGGGGAAGCAGCAATTCCAAGACAGCGGACAGACAGCCTGGATGAACATTTCAGGACATAGTTGAGGATGGATCTTCGTGTCCCCCTCTGCACAGCTCAGAATGACCACCCTGGGGCCATGCCAGCTCAATAGGTTGAATGCATAAAAAATTGGCTCAGTTAATACTCAAAAGTTGGTGGATGTCTGCCAATGAACCTGTGGTGAGACTTCCACTGCCACCATAACAAACATGCCCAGCTCTAGAGCTGAACAGCACCTGCGGCCCGGAGCTCTGGGCCCCACATACCAACCTACCCAGGGTACCTTACCTATGGAGGTACCTTGTGCCTGCTTCCCAGTCAGTCCAGTGCCCCAGCCAACTGGAGCGGCACCAAGTGCCTAGCGTCTGGGCCTGGCGAACATCAACAAACATCAACATTGGTTCAATCCACTACTCCAACGTCTGTTTCTCAGTACAGACGGTGACCACATGCCGCCATGATACCTCGCACTCCACAAGGTGCTGGGAGTGATCGCCCACCATCATTGGCCCCTGGATCACGGCGAGGATCTGTGTCGAGCAACAGCAACACTTTTCGAGCGACCACCTCCAGCCTGCCCAGGCCGCAGACCTCCCTGCGAGAATCGAGGGTAATTAGCGCCCGTTTCCGTTATGTCCTACGTTGCAACTGGTGCCAACCATACTGACTTCTCCTTGGTTACTCATAGTTGAATGCCATACGCGGCAGTAGCACCCAACCATCCTACAACCTTCTCTCTCAAGAAGGCAAGCAGCAGTCGCAATCGCGTTCAAGGTCCATGTCCCGATCGCGCCAGTCCACAACTTCTCCCACATTTCCACGCGCCGCCTCGCACGAATCTTCTAAGGAAAATGTCGCGCCTGCGGATGCAGACGAGTATGAGGCCCAGAGACGACAGATAGAGCAGCTGAAAGCTGATCTCGGCACCTTGCGCTACACAATCACCACTGCCGAAGCCGACCAAGAGATCGCACGCGTTCACCAAGAGAATGAGCTGCGAAAGGCCAGGGCGCTAGCCGATGACGAGTTTAAGAAGAAGCAGGCGGCGGAGAGCGAGGCGCACGCCGCGCTGAGGCATGTCGAACGTTTGCAACAGGAATTGCAAGAGCTTCGCGAAAGCCAGGACGGCCAGAAGGCTGAGGCAGACAAGCGCGCAAAGGCGGCCGAAGATGAGTCCAGGCTATTGAGAGAGCAGATCGAGGATCTCAATGCTGCCAAAGACGAGCAGGCCCGGCTGGAAGAGAGGAAGGTCGCAGATCTACAAACCCAGATTCAAACAGCGAACAACCAAATCGCGAAACTGGAGCAGGATGGCGAAGCAAGGGAAGAGGTCCTGCGCAATGTGCAAGAGCAGCTGGCGGGCAAGGATAATTCCATCGGGGGTTTGGAGGCTGAGGTCTTGCGGCTGAAGGCCCACACCGGCGACGCGGACACCATGGCAATTATACGACGAGAGCTGTCGGAGCAAGTTCAGCACATCCGCCATCTGGAGGCAACAAACGAAAAGCAATTGGCCGAACTCAAACGCCTTCGGCAGACTCATAAGGCCGTGGAGATTGTCGAAGAGGAGAAGGCCACCCTACTGAGAAAGCTGGACGCCGCTGAGGACATGAGGGCAGAGCTTGGCGAGGAGCGAAGACAGAGAGAACGTCTGGAGGCTGAGCGTCTGGCCTGGGCTGCATATCTGGAGCATGAGGGCCAGGCCGAGTTCGACTCGCCTGAAGCCATGGCTCGAGCGCTGGTCGAGGAACGTTTCAACTCTGCGTCACTGCTGGAGAAACTTGGCTCGGTCCAGCCGCAGGTTGCGGAGCGGGATGCCCTAATCAAGGATCTTGAGGATGAGAAGGCGAGCCTCGCCATCCAGCTCGAGCAGCTCAAAACAAACCCAGTCAACCTCACATCTGATAAGGCGCGCCAACGATTCGATCGACAGCGCGCCCTTGCCGAGAAAGAAGTTGAGTTCCTGCGGGCACAACTCAAGTCTTACGACAGCGAAGACATGACACTCCAGCCCGAAGCATACGACGAAACGAAAGCCCAACGTATTCATGAGCTCGAATCCCTTGTTGACAAATACAAGGCCGAAGTGGCCAACCTCGAAACAGAGCTCCGATCAGCCGAATCCTCGCGCAGCAGCCCAGGAGCGGTTGCAGGCGTGAAGCGACCACTTCCTACTGATGACACGGCCGAGTCCCAACAACACCACGAACAACTGGGCCAACTTGCGCGTAAGAACCGCAAACTCCAGGACGATTTCTCGTCGCTCGAGACAAAGCACAAACTGCTCCAGAAAGAGCTCTCTGTCGCTCAGGAGCAGCTCACAGCCGCCAAGCAATCCAGCAACGTGCGCATCCTGCAGATGCGCTCCAACCCGACAGACGACTACCAAGCCGCCAAGCAAGCGACCATCAACGAGCTGCGCAACGAGAATGCAGAGCTCCGCCTCCTCGTGCACGACGGCGAGACAAGTAAGTTCCCCGTCGTGCCAGTGTCGACGCTCATCGCACTGCAGCGGGACCTGCAGACGGCGCGCGACGAGACTGCGTCGGCGCGCAAGAAGTGCCAGCGCCTCAAGGAGGTCTGGACGGACAAGTCGGCCGAGTTCAAGGAGGCCGTCTTCCAGCTGCTCGGGTGGCACGTCACCTTCATCCCCAGCAACAAGATGCGCCTCGAGAGCGTCTACTACCCGAGCGAGACGGACGAGCACGAGCGCTCCATCGTCTTTGACGGCGAGCGCGGTTCCATGAAGGTCGGGGGCGGGCCTCGGAGTGCCTTTGCCCTCAAGATCTCCGACACGCGCAAGTACTGGGTTACGGAGAAGAACTGTATACCGGGCTTCCTGGCGGCCCTGACCCTAGAGCTGTACGACGAGGCCGTCAGGGAGGGGACAGATAAATAGGCGTTGACATCAGATGCGCGGGCATAGTATTATGTTGCTTTGGAGCGTACGTAGCATTCATCACTACTTGTTTTATTATTACGGATCACATGATTTTCTGAATGATGATGAAATAATTGTATGTCCTATGAGGAAGAACATGATGCTGGTGTCTCTGCGAGTCAAATGATAAAGGCATGGTATGGTGTACCACCCACGTCGTGGCAGCGCACAGCACATGCCGAGACAAAAATGCCAATATACAGTTTACAAAGTAAATTGGTATACCAAAGTACATACAAGCCAGAAAAGGTACGAAGAGGTGGTATAGTAGCGGTGTCTCTTGAAGATCCGTCCACGCCAGAAACATCGTTCAACCCGCGCAAATGCAGTAATCTCTCTCCCGGCCTTCGGAGATTTTCCCCGGCCGCCGCCCGCAATATGCAACCCACATCCATTATCGTCGAAAAGCACGCGCTCCGCCAGCATGTCACATTGCTTTTACCCTTTTATATTGCCCAACCCTGCCGGTCGGCACTGGGCCCCGGTCACTTTGCCTCGTACTTGCCGCTCACGATCTTCCTCACGGTCGGCACTGGTTGCCAGCTCACGTTGGAGTCTTTCAGCCTCGGGCTCACAGCCGCACTCTCGTCAGCGAACGGGTCGTCCTCGCTGTCGCTCTTCTCGTCCTCGGCCGTCGCCTTGCCCTTTCCTTTGTCTTCCCTCTTGCGGCTTATCGAGATGCCGCCGCTGTGGCTAGTCTCGTCCTCTTCCTCCTCCCACGCGGTACCGGAGCTGATGTACTCCCACCTGGTCTCGATGTTGCCGGGTTTCGGCTCCGCATTCTCTGCCCCGATGATCCGGCAGACAATCTTCTGCCAATCTGCACCTGGTTGGAGGGTGACGTCTCCCAGCCGCCAGTACACCAGGTGCTTGTCCTTGAGGTGCGTGCCCGCGGGTTTCGTCTGGACGCCGCTGGCCCGCGCATTCGTGTAGGTCGCAATAATGGTGAAGCCTTTCAGCACCACCGGCTTATTAGCGTTGGGCGTGAAGTCGGGATTGAGCTTGTACTGTAGCAATAAACCAAGTTTGTCGCCCGTCGGCTTCCACGCTGGATTAATAACCAAAGGACAGTGACTCGCGAGATGGGAGGAAGTGGGCTCTTCGGCATGAACACGGTAAGTAAATCCCGGCGTAGCGGTCTTCGAGGGAATGTGCGACAAGTCGAGAGTGAACTCGTCCGGCGACGGTGTGCTTGACACAAAGATTCGGTTGGGGCCAATGGCTTCCAGACTAGGGAAGTTGTTGATACGGATTGCTTCGCGGGCTGTTTTGCGTTCATCAGTACGATGCTATTGACGAGAATGCGAAGTGGCTTACCTTCGGAGACGGTGCCGTCCCCGTTGTACGCAAACGCAATCTCCCCATTGATCCGAACTGTCTTCAAGACACCGCCCTCGAAAGACGCGGACACGGTCTCAACGATACTGGAGTTCAGACCGGGTGCCGTCAGCTCCGGGTGCTTGCCATGTCCCAGGCCTCCCAAGCTAGTTGCACTCCGGACTGATTGCGTGTCGCTGGTGCCAGTGACGCTGGCCTCACTTGCCAGAGTGTGTATGGCTGATGGCCGCGAGCTCATGCTGCTGCCTGCCCCCTGCAGTGCGGGAGAAGGTGGCAAGTTTTGCGTTGGTTCGCCAGGCGAGAGGGACGCGGCGGCCTCTGAGCCTGGCAATGTGGGAGGGGAGGGCATATACATCGTGTTTCGCACATCTCGTCGGCCACGGACCGTCCCTGACCTGCGCGCAGGCATCTGCATCGTGCTCAGAGTGTTCGCGACACTCAGTTGTGCTGCTTTAGACTCATCTGGGTCCTCCTCAGCGATCGGGCTGTTTTGTATGTTGAGCTTAAACAACTGCTCGTGCTCCTCTCCTGCCTCATCCGCCGCATCCCTCTGCGCTTGGGATATGGGGTCGTTCGCTGCTGGCGGTATTGTAAATCCTTCTTCGTCCTTGGCGGGTTCGCCCTCCTTGTTAAGGTGCGATGGAGGCGGACCTGGCGGCGGCGGCGCATCGAATATCTCCTCGGCCGTCATCCCGTTGAGGCCAGGCGGGGCTGTCCGTGGCGGCGCATTCTCGTCCGTCTCGGCATGCGTTCCATTAGTGGCTGCTGCTTCTTCCGTGGCTTCAGGCTTTGGCAATCTGGGCGTATCGGGGGCTTCGGTCAACGCATCGAGCCTACCCGTCGATATGGCAAGGTTACTCGCAGATGTGTGGGGCGACAGGCGACCGTGGCTACTAGATGCTCGATTAAAAGGACCGGCATTCTTGCCCGGAGATAGTTGACCAAAACCGCCATGGACGCTCTGCCTCCGTCGACCAAGCATTGTTCCGATCCGGCTTCGTAGCTTGTTTTCTGCGCTTTCGTCAGTCACCACTCGATGTACAGGTACTCAACACGGCTAGCACGTACCAGATTTCTCGGCGCCTGGTGTCGAATGGTCGCTGTGATTATCGTCATTGAAGGAAGCTGCAGTCGGCGGCGGAGCGAGACTGGAGTCTGCGGTCGAGGGCGGTTGTACGTTGCCAACGGAAGACTGCCTTGTCGCAGTCGGCGTCCTTTCTATGGATGCAGTTCCAGTCCTCCTTTCTAACTTTACCCGCCCGCCTGTTGCCCTCGTTGCGAAGTTCTCCACCTCCTTCGATGTATCCGCCTCGAGAATTGTGGTGAGCGCATCATTGGCCGTAGCCCGTAGCCTGTCAGCCTGGTCGACCTCGTGCGTCTGGAGCTGGGTCAGGACATCTCGGAGGTGGTTGCACCGCTGCTCGTCGAGGGCTTGCAGTGTCTCGAGGATGAAGGGCGCTTGCGACTCCCACTGTCCGGTGGCCGATTCGAGCCTCGCGGTGGCCTGGTCGACCTTGAGGGCGCTGGCCTTGCCGCCCTTCTTGGTCAGCTTGTCGGCTTTCTCCTTGGCGTCTTCTAGTTCTTTTGCGATTGCAGACAGATTCGCCGACATGGTCGTCATGTTCTGGAACTCCTTGCGGTTCTGGAACTGGCGCAGGTCCTGCTCGACATCCTTCTCGATTCGTTGGGCAAAGAGGTGGTGCGATGCGGCGATGGCGTCGGTAGAGTGGAGGATCTTGTCCCAGGAGGTTTGGAAGATGCTGCAAAGGGGCGCATTGTTAGGCACGATCTCGTGGGACACGCTCGGAATGTCATGTCTGGGGTGATGCAGGGAAGTGGAACTCACCCCAGGTCGGACGAGGCGTTGGGCACCTTGAACAGCAGCAACTTCTTGAGCCCAGCAACATATTGATCTTCAAGCCGCCGGCGTTCCTGTGATGCTGTGTGTCAGCCCCCTGAGCCGGCTCGCGTGGCTGGCCGTCGTAAGGTGCGCCGTGGTGCTTGCTCATGGTCGGGTTGTGGTCGTCATACCTGAAGCCAGTCCGCGATCTCGGTATTGACCTTGCCAATCCGCTTCAGCCTATCGTTGACGACTTGCACGGCCTGACCGGGTTGCAAGTTTGCCTGCGTGGAGAGACGGGGGCCTGGTTAGCAAACAGTTGTCGTGCTGCTGGCGGGTGCCACCGGCCAGCATGGGATGGGCGAGCCGGCGCATCGGTACAGGCTCGCAGGTGGGCTTACCAGCATTGCTGGGTATTCCGATCTTTGAAGGTCGTCCATGATCGGATCTAGAGGACTCGTTGGGCGCAAACACTGTGCGATTTAGATGGGCGAGAGGAGGCAAGTCATCAGGTAACAATTGGTCTCTGGGCCCTTTTCGTTCGGCAGGTCGGGGGTAGGATGGATTATTATCTCGGGGGGTTCAGGAGGCCCAGGAGCTGGAGTCGGGTTTCGCGAGGGACAGAGGGTGTGGGCGAAAGGAGACGAGAGCAAAGGCGGAGGGGCGACGTCTATGTACAGAAGGAGGTGTGTCTCGCGATGTCGGAATGCGGACGAAGATCACTGGGACCGCATGTGATGTGTCCAACTCTAGGTTGGTATGGGTATGGGGATGGATGTTCTAGTTTCGCTGGGAGTGGCTGGCCGGGACTGGGCTGGCTGGGCTGGCTGGCTGATACGATGTTACAATGACATGATCTGCCCTCGGGGGGGATTTTGGGCTGGGAAATGGACCCTGCCTGTCTGGAACAGAGTAGACTGACTATCTGCTAGGTACTAGAGCAGAGAGCAGAGCAGAGCAAAACATGGGTAGAGCAGACAGAAGACGAAGAGGCAGTCGAATTGTCTGGCGGAGATGCGAAGGAATGGATGCAATTCCGTTCAATTCAATCCAATTCAGTCCAGTCCGACCCAGCCCGGGATGCCGGCGCGGAGCTCATCAATTCGTGGTAAATTTGGGCTGGCCGTTCATCTTGCTCAGCTCGCCCGCAAAACGGGGGGCATGGGCATGTGCCGCGGCCCGCACAGTTGGAATAACGCACAGCTTGGGCTTGGGGTTAGGTTGGGGGGGGGAGGGGCTAATGCTGCACCATCGCGTCTGGCCTGAACGAAGGAAATGATGCGTGTTGATGTCACCAGGGTACATCGGGTCTTCTGCAAGGGTTCGGGTCAGGAGCGGGAGTGTGGTGTGAGGCGGTCAATGTTCTAGGTCAACAACTCTGGAGCATAAACATTCTACACGCAGTCTCAAAGCTGGAATATCTTTATCAAGGCAGTACATAGGATAGCCATCTACCACGAAATGGTTAAACTTATGCGTGTCTGGCGATGGTCAATTGCACTCCCACAGTAGGGAATTGCGGAGCATGTAACCTGAAGAGTCAGGAGTAGCAGCAAACAGACCCACGCCTCCGCCAGCCGCAAGCTAGATAGAGCTCACTCGCCCGAACTTCAACGGCGGGCTGAGACTTGGCACAACCTCCATGTCTCACCCTGGAGCCGCTTACGCACGAGTCTTTTCCAAACAATCTACTGAGTCTACTGCAAAAGGAGAGGTAGTCATATATGCGTCATCATGTCCGACTCACGGGACTGGCGGGGGCCTCTGACAGCTTCTGAGCGTTACGACAACATCCAGAAAATGTCTGTGAGCCTGATGCCCTTTGCCAGCACGCACGGAAGCCAGGGCCTTTGTCACTGACCCGATGCTGACTAGTCAGGCCATACTGTCAAATCAGAAAGTTGCAGTAGCCAAGACTGCATTCACACTGGAAAACGAGGCCTACAGTGCCTCATCTTCAAGAGCAAGTGCCTCATCTCCCGCCTGAAATGAGCCACGTTAACGGGTCTCCAGGCTGAATATGACGCTGCCTGCAACAGTCCGCTCTCTTCAGAGGATGAGGCGCCACAATTAGCAGCATCAGAATCGCCTTACTCTGTCTCCAGAGACGGCGATGACGATGCTGATGAGCAAGCTGGAGAGAGGATAGGCCCGTATCAAAGCTGCCAGTACGTCGCCAGCGGCGTCACAGCCGAGGTCTACCGGCACAAAGACCGTGCCCTTAAAGTCATCACGGAGACTCACGGCGTCGAGCCTCACAACCCCATCCGCGAAGCCAAGATCCTCGCCCAGCTGAAGAAACCGTGCATCCCCCTCCTCGAGACCTTCCGCGACCATGAGGACCGCTTCACACTCGTCTTTCCCTACATGCCTCTGACCTTGTCCGCCCTCCTTGAACGCGGAAATCTAAACAATACACAAGTTCGATCGATTTTCAGGGATGTATTCCACGCTCTGGCGGACATCCACAGCAAGGGCATCATACACCGCGACGTGAAGCCACAAGCTATTCTCCTCGAGTCACCAGACGGTCCGGCCTACCTCTCAGACTTCGGCACCGCATGGCACCCAGACCTCTCCGCCGCCAGCGAGCCAGCTTCCGCCAAGATCCTCGACATCGGTACTGGACCCTACCGCGCACCCGAGGTTCTCTTCGGGGACAAGTCGTACGGGCCGGCGGTGGACATGTGGGCTGCGGGCTGCATGCTGGCAGAAAGCGTGCGGCGCCCACCGAAGCCGCTGTTCGAGTCGCGCGCCGTTCATGAGGATGGAAACCAATTGGGGCTCATTCTAAGCATGTTCAAGACCATCGGCACCCCCACGAAGGAGACTTGGCCAGAGGCTGCCAGTTTCAGGACGCCACCCTTTGAAATTTACCGCGTGTTCGAGGGGCAGCCGTGGGAGGACATTCTAAGCGGTGTAGACGAGGGCTGGAAGGGCATAATCACAGCACTGGTGAGATATGACTCGAGGAGGATGACAGCAGAACAGGTGAGAATTACGACCTGCGGCGTAATTCCATTCTTTGAAGAGAGTGGCTAATTAGGACGCAGGCGTTGGAGTGTCCAGACTTCAAAGGAGATACCGTTGTGTGATTTGTGAGCTGCAACATGTGGCTGGGATAATGCATTGAAATCCAGGGTTTTCTTTCACAGGAGACAAAGCGCGGCTAACAATGGTTTTGTTCATCTTGTGCTCTGGTAACACCAAGACTATGTCCTGCGATCATAATAATGACCCGGAATGAGCTTTTGGACGGATAATCGCACATAAATCATGCCTCTTACTCACACTCGTCTGTCCGGATGTATAAGTCTGCTCAACTCACTTATCTCGTCCGACCTGGGTATCAGTATTCAATCGTGACAAGAGTCCAGTCTGCGTTCAAAACCTCTATCATGGCGGAATCTTCACCTCGACCGGCCAAAAGCCTACAATCCGAGACAATTGCTCCTTCAATCAGCGATCTCCTCAAGATTTTGTCTTGTTGCGCAAATACTGCAGAGTGCCACCATGACATCAACCCCTGGAGTGACTCAGATCCGCAATTAGAAATCTTCTCAACAGCAGCTCTGGAGGCATTGCAAGAACATACGACGCACCGCATGAGGAGTTTGCTCCAGATGCACGAAGTCTTGGACAAGGAAATCGCGAACAGGAAACTTGAATCCCGTTTCAAGGCTTCAACTGCGGTCGTGAGCGATAGTAAACCAAGCGAGGTTCTCTTCAACAGCCATGATTTCGAGCCTCTCATAGCACTTCTCGGAGCCCAGCACAACATCTCGGTGGGGGCTGGTGAGGGTCCGGAGAGTGAACAGCGCCATGACATCGCAAAAATGTGTCTTGCCTGGGTTAGTGAGACGCGAGAGTCCGCGAGAGTGTCCCGCACTGATGGCACAAGAAGACCGGCATCGGTCAAGCACAGGACCCCAGACGAAGCGAACGCCATAGTCGACATAGAAGGTGCAGAAAACGACTCGGTCACGTTCCAGGATGTCGAGGCTCTCGAGGATGAGATGGAAGGTTTTATCTAGACAGGCAATGGCACTTCTGCCGGGATCTGGGTGAGCAGTCACGCTGATCTTATCGGCTGTGGACCGAAATCCATCTCAGAGAATAGTGAGCAGCTTCAGTGCTCTATACGACGTGATATGTCACATTTCACGTAGTGTAAGTGCGGCTTAACGAGTACATCAAAAAATGTATGCGCTATTTGGAGCTAAATTGCTGCTCGAAGATTGGAGGAGCGAATGAGAGTCGGGAAGTCGCAAATGAGTTTCAGTGTGTACCACGAGGAAGAATGGCCCTGCCGCTATTCTGGCGCAAAGGCCACAAGCGCTCCCAGTCTTAGGCAAATAATATATCAATCGGGTTTCTTAAATTGAGAGAGACAACTGACAGGATTTAACATACGTATCGATAGAGAGGAGCAACTCTGCCTTTTGCAATGTGGTTTAAGAACAACTACCTCAAATTGGTCCTCGCTCAACGATGTGATCCAGTTATTCAATTGCGATATTGTCTGCACCGAGAGTGGCAGACAAAACTCTGCGTCAGTCAACGAGTTTGTATTATATCCATGCATGTGACGGCCTCCAGCTGAGCTGACTGATGCACGTGGATAATTGTTGTGTTATTTTTAAGTTTCAACCCTAGTTCATCTTACCTAGGTGACATTTGCCACAGGGAGCAGCATAATAGGAGAACAGGTGTTATTTTCAGTCCAGAGATGGAATCCCCGAAGTAAGCCCAGATTAACGGAAGTTTGTTCGAGGGCAACTCCAGGAACAAGTCTGTATTTGCTCAACAGAATCACGATGTCACCGGTGCTGCCGCGATGCTCACCGTTGGATGCTCTCCTGAGCCACTCCTCGGCTGCGCAAAGGGGGAGAATCCACTTTGCGACTTACATGTGCTCGGCCAGGGATGCCTGGCTGAAGATATCGGACGGACGGTGGCAGGGCCAGGCCTCTTGTGACCAAGCCAACTCACCGAGAACTCCCATCTGCAAAGTCTGATTTGGCTCGAAGATAAAGTGCCTCCCGTCGGCAGGTGTCGCCTGCAATATGCTTTGGATTCGGGAAATCTCACTCCACAACCAATTGGTCCCATGTTCGTATCGGGTTAATGCCAACAGCAGGCTTTCCTGGCAAGGATGAGAGTGCGTGCTGTGTGTTGCCAAGATGTCGAGAGGCAGCCTCCTCATGCCGGCACTCGCGGCCTATAGTCTGCTGTATACGCCCGGACAGGGGGCTGTGCGGGTCCATCTTTTCACATGGTAGATTTCGGCTGAAACCTTAAAGAAATGACAGTCGGTACGCAACCCATTCGGACGCTGCGGGACGACCGTGAGATCACACGGCCCAGGGAATAACTGGTCGTAACGTAGTAGCGTAGCTACAGCTGACGAGCTTAATTGATATCATCAGCCAACGTGATCTTCATGCGCGCGGCGGCTGCGGAATACAACAAAACTTGGTAGCGAGACTGGCGGCAGGTACATATATAGCCCTTGAGTGCAGCCCCGGGTGTTCGACATGATGATGCCGCCCACGCTCAGGCTCTCTACTCCCAACTCATGATGAGATTGACTAACAGCGTCTTTCTGTGTGCCGCTTTGGCGGGAGCCGGCGCCTATGCCCAAGCAGACGAGGTCGACGTTCTCGTCGTGGGTGGTGGTGCAACCGGAGCTTATGCAGCTGTCAGGCTTCGGGAGGATTTCAACAAGACAGTCTTGGTCGTTGAAAAGGCGAACCGACTGGTGAGTACAGTCCCAATCGGAATTCGTCATCCACTAGGCCACTAGGTGGCTGACATGACCGTATCAGGGGGGTCACGTTCACGCCTACTCTTCTGGCAACGGTCGACCAGTGAATTATGGTGTCCAGGCATACCTGAATCGTCAGACAACCGCAGACTTCTTCAAGCGTTTCGATTTGGACCTGATCAACCCTGATCTCACTGACTATATCGAACTTTTGCTCCTAACGAAGAACGTCGACTTTAACACTGGCAAGCCCGTTGATGTCGACTATGGTCCCGTTGATCTGCTTGGCATACCGATTGGCCTGCTCAGGTACCTGGCCCTAGCTATCGAATATCAACCGTGGTTTGAGAATGGCTACTTCCAGACCGGCGATGTCCCCGAAGATCTGCTGCTGCCTTTCGGAGAATTCCTAGAGAAACACGACCTCGGGGCTTCCCTGGGAATTCTTCGAAACCTGCTCTGGCTCTCAGATGCGCTCACAACACCCACCTGGTTCGTCATGTCAGTGGTCGGCAAGCCGCAGATCGCTGCCTTCGGGCTCGGAATCACTGGCCCATCGTTCAAGTGGCCCGAGACATACTCATCGGAGACGCTGTTCGACCGTGTGCTCACACTCTTGGGCGACGATGTCCTCCTCCAGTCCACCCTTGCCTCGAGTCAACGCACCGACAGCGGCGTCAGCGCCACTATTCAGACACCATCAGGGCAGCGGACAGTGCAGGCCAAGAAGTTGCTCATCGCCGCGACCCCATCGCCAGACAACACCGCCCCGTGGGACCTGGACGAGACGGAGACAACCCTCTTCAACAAGTTCTCATGGGAAACGCTCTACGTAGGCGTCGTGAACAACACCGGTCTCCCCACGGACGTTACCGGCATCCGCAACTCCCCCGACAACTCCTCGGCCTTCTACCTGCCCGAGGGCTCCTTCTGCGACGCCTTCGACCGGCAGGGAGATCGCGACCTCTTCAGCACGCGCATCATCGGGAAGGCCGGGCTCTCGTCAACCGACGCGGAGGCGCTCATCACGCAGTCGCTCACCACCATTGACCAGGCGGGCACATACGATATTGGGTCACCAGCGGTGGTGGCCTTTGCTGACCACGGCTCGACTGTGCCGAAGGTCGCACCCGAGGAGCTGTCAGCAGGCTTCTTTAACAAGCTCTACGCACTTCAGGGCCAGCGCAGCACGTACTGGACAGGTCTTGCTTGGGCGCCTGATTACACTCCCATTCTCTGGGACTTCACCGAGAAACTGCTTCCGCAAATTGTCAATGGTCTCTGAGCAGTTGAGAGCTGGCAGGCTTAGCAGGGGGGGGGTGGGGATTGAGAGTCTCTTGTTGAAACATCTCTTTCCCCCAGAGGAGGATTAATGCATCGAAGGTTGCGGGCTGATGCCCTAGTGGGACAGTATTGTTCTAATGTTTGGGATATGGGCGGATATATGTAGTTGGTGTCTTCCCTATACTGAAAGAGTTGGAGAGCCCCTGCATTTGAATCATTCACACGCATTCATCACCAGATACCTAGGTAGAGCAAAGCATTCAATTTCAGCGAGTTGAACCTATTCACGCTTTCTGAAGAGATTTGAGATGACTTTACTTGGTATATTTCACATCCCAAGGGGTAATGTAAGACATTTTTCAGGGCACTAATGCCAGTAGTTGCCTTGTCAGCATTATAGGTAGTACCAACCTGCAAGTGTGTATTCAATGTCTCATCTGATATGGCTTACAGAATTGGACCACGTGACAGTTGTCGCTCTACCCAAATTGATATCAGCGATTATAATATGACACTTACACTAATTGGTGGGTGGTGTTGGCTGCTCGTATAGCCACATGGCGTACAAAGACTGGCGAACCGATTTGCTCAATACTGAGGAGGACTAATATCGGCTGAACAATGACTTCGAAGCCTCCATGCAGCAGTATCTTGAGATTCCGCGACGGCACCTGGCAAGTCCACCTGCAAAGCACCTGGATGAAGGAAGATGAATTGAGACATTTGACTGTTTGTTCATTTTAATCTGTCCGAGATGGCAGCTTCTCGGTGAGCATTACATTCTCAACTCTGCGGCCTACTAGATAGCATTTTGCACCCCCCAAACAGATGACCCTAGTTCGCTCCAGGTACGCGGGCCAAGGCCTCCTTCACCGCCTGCTCGAGCTCCGCCTCGGAAAGCTCATGTATGCCGAGCAGGGCGTTGTCGTTCTTGACAAAGTGCGCCTCGGTGACGTTTGAGAATGCCGCTCGGAAGATGAGGGTGAGGAAGACCCAAGGCTCGAAGATGCCCTTTTGGAGTGCCTCGCTGGACTTCTTCACGACCTCTTCTGTGCTGCCCTCGACGACCGTCCACTGCTTGCCGGGCGTGTACTTCTTGGCGATCTCGACGAGCTTCTTGAGCGACACGGCGGCCTCCTGGACGTACACGGCGCGGTTGGCAGTCTCGTCCGGGTGCTTCAGGACTCCGACGACGGCCTGCCCTACTGCGGCCAGTCGGGTGGTGGAGATGAGGTGCTCGCCACCATCCCAGAGTGTGGCCTTACCCTCGACCGGGTCGAAGAGAAACTTGTGCTCGATGCCCCAGTCCAGGAAGGCGTTGTTGTTGATGCTCGTCCAGGTCAGCTTGGTCTCCCTGGCCAGCCTCACCAGCTCGTCGCGGAGCGCAAACTTGTCCTTGAAGACGGCCAGCTTGCGGACCTCGGCGTTATCCAGGTTGCTGCCAAAGTCTGAGGGGATGAATCGCTTCACGCCAGTTTCTGCGGACACTTGGGCGAGCAACTTCTGTGCCTCGGCTGTGCCTGGCTGGTGGCCCAGTGCAGAGACAGTTGCGTCTTGGCCCTTGAGGGCGGCGACGAGGGAGTCGTGCGAGGTGAAGTCGACGACGGCCTCTCTTGCGTTTGCTGGGAGGTTAGGGATCTTGCCCGCGCTGCGGACCAGGGCGGTCACTTCGAAGCCTCCCTTCACGAGCTGTTCGAAAAGTGCGCTGCCAAGTGCGCCGTTGGCCTTTTGCACGTGTCAGTTCTTAGATTCTTGTAGGTGAGCACGTCTGAGGTCGGCAAGGGGACTTACACCAGCGATGGCGACCTTCTTGATGGTAGTCATGATTTCAAGGTGTGAAAGAGCTGGTATTTCGGTTATTGCGGTTATAATCAGTATGGATGTCTCAGGGGGCTGGGTGAGAGAGGTCGTGAGCGATGTAATGATGCATCCTGGCTCAACTCTGGACAACGGCGACCAGCGTCCCTTTTATCCTTTGATCACCGTTCGATGGCACAACGTTTGGCAGGCCACCTTGGCCGAGACGGCTGATCCAGAAGCATCTCTGTGACATCTGTAAACGTCCGAGTCATTATTAGCGTTGGCCCCTCAAAGACGTGCGCGGTCTCTAGGAAGCGACCGTTCCTTTGGGAGCTAGTACGAGGCATCCGAGTTGGACCATCGAGGCCGTTTATCAGCACCCTTCCAGGCTAGGGAGGCGCGCGCCCCGATTTATAAGCCCCTGGGCGCGCTCGTTAGCGGCGCCAAGGCCCCACAGCAGGCGCTCGTCAGACGCGGACTTATCACGACTCCCGTCGACGGCTCACTGGCTATGTAAATCCGGGTCCACGTTTGTCTGCCTTGCCTTTGTGGGATCACGGCGCTCCCAAAGTCATGCATCTTCACCGCCATTGGCCTGAGATGCTGTGACACGAGAAAGCGCGCAATACGACCCCTCGATTCTGCAACTGAGTCCAGCGTTGGCCGCCTCCGCAATGTACATTCATCATGGTACATCGTTGATCCGGATTACAACATCAAATGCCCCATCCTACCCACCACAGCAGAGGCCTTATTACCAACTCCACCGAGTCGATGGCAAGACATACATGATCACCTCGAAATGGAAGCAAAAGGAAGCATGCAACAGCAAGGATTCGCTGGTCGTCACCGACCCAACTACTAATCTGCCTCTCACAAGCTTGATTACAGGAGAGCGAACGGGATCCGATATTTTCTTGTGGATGTGGTCGCATGTGACAGAGCATGCGCCGTCGTGGAATTATATTCATGCTCCGCTGAGCTGTGGACAACTGGCTGCCTGAACGATATGAGCACGAACTCCGCGCACAATCACACGAGTCGCTCGCCTTGTTGCCCCTGTCATGGACTGCCTTTCGACAATATGGGAGTCTTCTGCACAAAAAAGACTTTCGTGAATATATCAAACTAAATATGCGAAATGGCCACCCGAGGTTGCGCAATCTGCGCCGATGACATCTTGCATGTTAAATGAAGAAAGATCTCCATGGACCTTGGTTGCACATATTGGAAATCAGTATCGGTACCCCACGACCCGATCAATCACAGCGGGTGCCGATCAAGTGATTCAGGTGGAAGACGCATGGATTGGGTTGGTCGCGTAACTCACCGAAAATATAGACTGGATTACTGATCCAGTGTTTGATTCCGGCGCCGATCTTGGATTACGTGTGAGCCGTTAACAATTGATATTCTCGTAATAACTATTCCACCGCAGCAGCCTTATGGCCGTTTGAGGTTAGAATACAGCTTGTGCACATGCTTTGGTCTTAAATTGCCTTGTTTCGCTTTCTCTGTCTTTTTCCTGCTCCTTTCTGACATATGCACGTGAGCTGAGGAGCGCCGGGAATTGATTAGAACGGGAGGTTTTAATGCAATGAGCAGTTAACCAAGTCTAGATGTTGATTGCATAGTAGATTGTGAACTAATAGGCAATGTAACTGTGATGTCTTGTGTGCAGATTACAACACACGTGTCGTCAATGCATGATGCATCCGCTGATCACAGAAACTGAAGTCGCAAGGGCTTCTTAATTCCGGACTCATAAGCTTGTCTATGTCGCGTGGATCTTGAGCATTTGAGTCTTCATATATCATAGGTACTCCATCAAGTCTACTTGAAAATGACGCATGTTAGCTTTATCATCCTAATGTACTTGCCAGTGAGTACTAGTCAGTTTACTTGAGTCAAACCTGTAGACAGATCCGTTGCCTGGCCTCCCAATCCAAGTGGTGTTCACAATATTGCCGTCTAACAGTCAAACCCAGCATGATGCTATAGGTGTTATGAAAATAGTATTCAGGTAATGAAACTTGGTTGGACTCCCTAGGTAAGCTGCCTACCTAAGTACGTTCAAGGGACACTAATCAAGCGGCTTCCTAATCCCAGTCTTCAGCCATCTCATCGCTAATAGGGCTATAGAAACTTCAACGCCTGTTAACAGCTCAGTATTGTACAGCATGGCATAAATTCGGATAATGTTACCATGATGAGGTAGACTGCTAACAAGCTCGGGCACTTGTACCTAGGGGAAATGGTTTGGTGTTCAGGGAGGTTGGTGGGAGTGTGTGTTGTCACGCGGGGTGAGAGGTGGGTGGACTCTAGCAAAACTGGTTGAATCTGAGAGCTGGACGAGCAGTATGGCGATAGGGAAGTTCAGGTTGAGGTCAACCAAATTCTGTCTCGTTTCATGCTCAATCTGTCAACCCAACTTGGGTGCCGGGGGGGGGGGGGGGGGTTGCGGCATCGCTGGGGACATATAAGGAAGCAATTGCCAAGGCATCCATCGAAGAGAGGTACTCTGCTCGTCAATGCATGATTCTACTAGTCGATCTCATTTTTTGGGGCACACAGTGAATTTCAAGTTTTATTCATTCTGACAGAGTACATTATAAGAAACGCGTCTAAAGCAATGCAAAGTTGGAAACGCCGAGGCCCATCCAGTCCTAAACCCAACCCAAGGCCACGGAACCCAACGCCCAAGCATAAAAGAAAAGTCACTACCTCTGCTCAACTCTCAAAGCTCATCCTCAACCACGACATCCCTAGTGAAGGTCTTCTTGTAAGGCCCGTAAAACTCCCTGAACGTGCTGTTGAGCAGCTCGACCTCGAGTTGCATATGCTCACCCGGCGCGACGCGGAACTTGAGCCCGCCGTTGCGGTCGAGCTCCTTGAGGCCGATCCAGTCCTCCTCGTAGATCCGGCGTGCGCGCAGGGGGGTGACCTCTGTGCCGTTGACCTCGGAGAACCAGCTGGTCTCCTTGGGGATGACGGTCTTGTCCTCCTCGAACATGTAGAGGACGAGGTTCTCGAGCCTCGCCAGGTTCTTCTTGTAGGCCAGGCTCTTCTCGGCGCCCTCGTTGTTGATGTCAGCCAGGAAGTTGGAGTTATCGAGGTAGCTCTCGTAGCCGGCCTCGCTGGCCGTGGGGCGGTAGTACTGGGCGGGGACGAGGTTGTGCTGGACGTAGGACGACCACACGTTGCCCCTGAGCAGGGCCATGGCGCCCTTGCACAGGAAGTTGGTGGGCGAGCACTCGTTGAACTCGGTGATGCCGTTGTGCTGGCTGCCGAAGGTGACGAGAGAGCGGACCGGCGGGACGTTGCACCGCTCGACGTAGGCGCGCAGGAACTGGCCGCCCTGGGAGAAGCCGAGGGCGTCGACAGCGGGAGCGGTGGAGATGATGGGGTCGGAGGCCAGCTCGCTGCAGAGCTTGTCGACCTGATCGTTTAGGTTGCCGAAGAAAGTCGCGCGTTGGTCGGCATTTGCATCGGAGCCCTGCTTGACGAAGTAGACGAGGGTCCCGGGGTTGACCTCCTCCGCCAGTGCCGCGACTTCCTGCAGGCCCTTGTTACCGAAGGAGTCACCCAAGCCGTGCCAGATAATCAGAGGCAGTGGAGTGTCATCGTCATCATCATCGTCGGGGGCGGCGGCCAGAGGTCTCTGGAAACTGGGGAGAGCAATAGACTGGGCGACCAGCGACCCGAAAGTCAATAGATATTTTGAAAGCATTGTTAGCCACGCAGTCGGGGGTGCTAGATCTTCGAATGGGTTTGCTGTACGGCAGTGGTTAGTGATGTGATCGACATTCACCACTCGACACGGAGAAGAGAAGAGGCTGGATCGTCCGCCGAGGGAGTTCCCCGGTTGTCCTGGACAGAACAGGGGCCTCCCAGACCATGCAGATGCAGGCACGGTACCCGCCTGGACTTCGCGGTGGGCCGTGAGATCCGCGGGTGACCCACACACCACACACCACCACACCCTTGGCACTGCAGGTGCTGTGCCAAATGCTGACCTAATCCAGAGCTGGGGCACAGCTAACAGAGCTCCATCTTGCAAGCAGAAATTTAGCAACAAAACCGACAGTCTTCTCCCTCGCTGTCGTTTACCACCCTCTACACACGAGGTGTGTCCACTGCTTCCATTCCTTTTCTGATACAGGGGAAAGGCACAGTGGCACGGCGTTCATGTCCCGAGGCTGACTTTCTGACTTGAAAGCAAGCAAGGTGTGCGAGATGTTGGGTGCACCTTGCTTGCTTTCAACATCCAAGCCGGTGAGCTCCTTTCCCCTCTCCTACACACAACGTCCACACTGGCTTCCAAAGCGCACATGATGAATGCATTACCCCAATAATATGTTTCAAGACGGGATTGAGGGCTCAACACCCTATGAAACCGTTGCTAGAGTCTGAGAACGCGCTTCTTGCCATCATTTTCATCACATCTTGGTTCGAGGAAGGAATGCCTTGCTGATTGCCCCATTCACACACAGATACTCCAGATGGCTGAGTGGTATCGTGTCTCACCTCTTTTGGGGGGCTGTTCCTTGCTTCTCAACAGGGGCCGTTGAACATCGTCAACTAGGCCATGTCCTCGCCCGGTGCATTGGTGGCTGCCTTTGCACAGCAAGTGCTCCTCTCAGTCAATCCTCTTCTAGGATACCCTCCTATCGGTTGACCTCCTCTTGGGATCCTTCCATAGGTCACCCTGCTATAAGATAGTCTCTATGGGATACCCTTCTATGGGATACCCTTCTATGGGATATCCTCCTATGGGATATCCTCCTATGGGATAGCCTCTTGTGGGGTAACCTGTTGGGTAACTGTCTACTCCTACTAGACAACCTCGGGTGGGATAGCCTGCTCTGGTGCCATCCCCATTGGAACAATCACCCTTGTTTCAAACAGGACTAAATAATCTCTGTCTTGGATGTTCATAGAAAACCATTTCCAGCTCTTATTAATTAATAAATTACTCGGGTACTTGGTTACTAGAATGCTTTCCAAATCTCTGGTTCCCTCACACAACGGCTAGATCGTCAACGTCCCCGTGAGCGGCAGATCCCTACTGCTCGACCCTACGTAGAGCGGGTAATCACCCTTCTGCAACAGCCATCTCTGCGCCGTAACATCCCACGTGCTCAAGTCTCGCCTTGTCAGCGGGAACTCGACAGTCGAGCTCTGTCCGGCCTCCAACACCGGCTTCTCGAACCCGCGGAGCTGCTTGACCGGGCCACCCGCAATTCCTACGTAGAGCTGTGCAACCTCGGCGCCCGTGGCGTTGCCCGTGTTCGTCACCGTCGCGGACACGGTGACCACGACGTCCCACAGGTCCACCTGGCCGCCCTCGAGCACCTCACCGGTGGGGTACTCGTCGGTGCTGACATTTGATGCCTTGGAGGAGGCCAGGTCGGCAAATTCGAAGGTGGTGTAGCTCAGGCCGAAGCCGAATTCGTACCGGGGCGTGATATTCTTGGCGTCGAAGGCGCGGTAGTCGATGTACACGCCCTCGGAGAAGTCGCTCTGCGGGAACAGCGCGTAGATGCCGTCGGGCTGCGTGGCGTTCTGCAAGCCCGCGTAGTCGCTCTCGTTCCGCGGCACGCTGTATGGGAGCTTGCCGCTGAAGTTCTCGTCGCCGTACAGCAGCGACACGAGCGCCTTGCCGCTGTCCTGCCCCGGCACGTGCGCAAAGATCAGCGCGGTCACGTTCGGGTGATCGATGAACTGATCTACGAGCCGGACGCCCGAGTTCTGGAAGATGACGATTGTGTTGCTGCAGTTGGCCGCCACGTTGAGTATGATGCTGTCCGTGTCTGTTTGGAATCAGGTGTTAGCGATGATTTGGACCCCGATCTGGGATGTTGACGAAATTGAAAGGTATACTTACAGTCGTCCCTGAGACTCGGCCTATCTGAGCCTTCTGTAGCATAGACGTTGACGTCGACGATGCAAGCGTCGGAAGTAGCATCAACATACGGGTTTGTGCTGTGGAAGTCCCAGTATAGCGCCGTGAGGTCTTCCTGCGCACGCTCTGTAAGCGCCTGGAAGGGCGAGGAGATCCATGGCGGCTGGCTCGCCCCAGAGCCTCCGCCCGAGATGATTGTGCCGTTTCGTGCAATGCCTGATGTGACACCACTTATGAAGCTGCCTGTCCCGTTGTAGTCCAAGCCATATGCCAGTGGGTATGAACCACCGTTGAAGCCAAACACACCAACGTTGTACTGGTCTGGGGTCTTGGCAGAGTAGCCAAAGATAGAGACGAGTTCAGGAGATTTGAGCGGCAAGGCACCCTCGTTCTTCAAGAGAACGTGACCTTCGAGCGCACCCCGGTAGAGCGTATCCTTGAAGGAGGCGTTCCACCCGATCACTCTTGTATGCGGCTGAGACAGATCCTCGGGAATTCCACTTCCTGGCACAGGAAGATCACTCGAGTCCTGGCCCACCTTATACCAAGCTGCAATAATTCGCGTCGCCATGTCGTCAACCCTCACCTCGGGCACTGAGCCGTTGTTCACCGCCTCAACCAAGTTGGAACCCCAATATGTAGCGCCGCTAGGCATGACCATATCTAACCCGGCGAGTGCTGAAGCAACGCCAGAGTGCTGGCCAAACCAGTCGGACACGGTAAAGCCCTGAAAGCCAAGCTCGGTCTTCAGGAGGCCATTCTGAGTATAGCTGTTATCGCATGCCCATGAGTTATTGATTTTATTATAGGAACTCATGATATTAGCCGTGCCCGCCTTCACTGCATCTTGAAATGGCCTGAGGCGAGAGTCAGCTGAGATCCGTGGGCGCTATCAAGGCAAGAGTTCCTACCAGAGGTACAATTCATGGATCGTCTTATCATCGATGTTGGACGAGACGGATGAGACATTACCATCAGGGTTGCGGTTCGTCTCCTGCTCGTTGCCAATGAAATGCTGTTGAACTTGTTAGTCCCCAAGGACAGTAACATCCCTCAAGCCCACGCTGGCCCCATGGTGCTTACCTTGACGCTTGTAATGACACCAGTGGACTGAACTCCCACCACCGTCTCGTACGCGAGTTGGCCTGTCAGGTAGGGGTCGTTCGAAAACCCCTCCCAGTTCCGGCCGCTCGACGCGATACGTCCGAGGGGTCCCACGACTGGCCCAAGCAAGACATTGGACCCTTTCTTGTAGAACTCTTGCCCCATTCCGACAGCACGCTCGTGGGCCAAGGCTCGGTTCCAACCTGCGCCAACTGACCAGCCGGCTGCCCACGCGGAGACGTAGTCTGCGCTTCGCAGGCCATTGCCTGCGTCGGAGAGACAAAGCCCGGGGAAATTGAGGCGCGGGATAGATGCGATGAAACCAGAGCAGCCCGTTGACGAGGTGATGCCACCGGTCAGGTTGACCTGTGAAACACATATAGTCAGCATGTGCATTGGAAGGTTCTCAAGGGAGGGTGAGATGATCTCAAAAAACTGGGATGGAAAGCGTACCTTCTCCTCAAGAGTCAGCTGTCCAACAAAGGCCTTTGCCTTGGTATATGCCTCGGCCCAATCACCGCTGCCGGTGCCATTGGGGCTTGGATATACCGGTGGGCTTTGGCCATAGAAGACAGTATCATCTGTGATAATATCCTGGGCACTAACCACTTGTCCCCAAGCGAGAAGGCCAACAAGGCCGTATAGCACAGAGCCTGCCATGCTGAGGGTAACAAAAGGGCTCAGTTCAACACAGACCAAGGGGATTCGAGGACCTGTGGCGCAAGAGGCATCACGTTGAACAGTAATTCGCGTCGGGTGGAACAGACTTCTTATTACTGATCGGTGCAGCGCTCACATCACCGGTCACCCATCCACTTTCCGCTGCTCCTCACCTAGTACTACACGGAATTCCCGGTATGACGATCGAGACTCGCGTCAACTCGCGCTGCGTTCATTCATCCGAGAGGGGTTGAGCCATATGCATGTTACTCCACCGGTGCCTGGAAATTATTGGAGAGTCTGTATTTTGAGGCAATCGGCCCTTCTGCTCTTCAAGAGGGGCCGTGTCCCATCGCGGTGACGAGATCCGGCTTCATCGGTGAGGAGATACCTGGTGGCTAATGGAACCATGATGTGGGTGCTTGCTGCATCGGGGAAAGGTTGTGAATTACCCCAGAGAAAAAAGCAGCTATATGTCACACATCCATGCAGTGTGGAAATGCTTAGTATCCGAGGGGTCGGGTGTGGTCTGGGGTATCTGCGGGGAATGCCTGGGCGAACCTGGGGAATAGCAATATCGACATGGGACGAACTCGGGAGATTACGCCTGGATTCCTTGCTCGTTCCATAACCAGCACGACATCGTTAGTCTGCAAATCGGCAAAACTCCGGACATCAATCTCCTTTAGTCTCTGGACGCGATGGTGGTGATATTGAGAAGCAGAATCGACAGACACGCCCTCGAGTCACGTTCTCACGGTTGAGTGCTTTCCCCGTTGCAGGATCTTGTGACCAGCTGCTGTGGAGCACCGGCGACAGAAGTATGATCACTGCCCCACGAGAGAGAAGGTCGGCTCGCAACACCGGCTTTGTGGCCTGACAAGGACGAACACCATGGAGACAGATGCCTGCCTATGGGTCAATATGTGCCGAGAATCACCCGAGTTCCCTTTGAACTAGTCTTGAATTAACGTCTCCAAGAATCCTACATTTCGAGCCGCGCTCTTGAGAAGCTCAATTGCGTCCGATGAGATGGGGCATGAGAATGAGCACCTTGCACAACAGCAAGACAAGGCCTCAATCCTTAGCATCAAATGCTCCAATGCCGAGGCTAGTGCCCCGTGTTGGGATGGCTTCTGGCGCACTCAGTAGTAGCCTCCCTTGCGACCGCCCTTGTGTCGGTCATGGCGATTTCGAGGGTACGGGCCCCAATTATCATGATGATTTCGGTGCCCTTGGTGTCGGCCCCTGTCTCTACCATGATTATGGCGAGGCTCAGGTTCCGCGATCTTCTCTTCCACCTCGATCTCGTAATCCTCGTATTCGTCTTTGAGATGCTCGTCGTTGGTCTCCCTTTCCTTCCTAGCCTCCTCGGCATCATAGACAAAACGCATCGCTTGCGGCTCCTGACCTGGCCTCGATCTCTTATTCCCAGGCCATGAACCCGTAGTCGCAGGTGAGGTGGCGGACCCAGGCGTGATGGGGTACTTTACCTTCTCGTCGTCCTCGCACCTGCCACACCACACTGCGGACCGCCGCAAGGAGCTCCCGCTGTTCTCGACCTCCTGATTCAGCTTGATCTTGATATCGATGAATTTAGACAGCTCGTATCTCATGCCGACCTTGGTGTGCTTGGCGAATTGTGTATACATATCCAGAAGGTCTAGCATAACCTCGACGATACTTTCTCTCGTGGTGTGATACCTCCTCAGGTCCGAACCCCGCACTCTGGCCGGGTCGAGGCCCTTGAGCAACACCGTCAACTCGATGCAGGCTAAGACCATGGTGAATGTGGAAGTTTTGATAGGGGCAAACGTCTTGTACATGTCCACGGACATGTCATAAGCCATAGCAAGGATGTCGCGGGCCTCGTCCCCGTCGAACATATGGCGGACCATCTTGACCAGAACCTTCTGGGGATATCGAACCCGAAAATCGAATCCTATTGTTTCGAGAATATGACGCTCCAATCCGATGATGATTTTGTGCGGGTTCTCAAACATCTGCCATCGTAATCAGCGCCTCGTGAGTACATCTATAGTCGGGCCTATGAATCGCCTACCTTGTCGTCCTGTGTGGTCGGCTGCGTTGGGTTCTTGATGTTGTATGCGGCGCACAGAATCTCGCGGGACTTCTTGATGGTGTCTTCCACCTTGCATGCCATGAATAGCGAGGCAAGTGACGCATCCTGGTAGTTGTACTCGGCATCTCGATGACAGAGGCGGAATAGGTGGTAGTAAGTGCAAGCTGTAGTAAAGGTTTTGACGGGCCTGCCTCCTCGGTCAGAGCTAGCCACAGGGAGCCGGAGTGTACGACGGTGTTGAGGGTGGAACCTACAGACGCAAGGCCTGACGGACGGACTCAATCAGCTGAACACCTTGTATCCTATAACTGTCTTCCCTGGCAGGGTCACATCCGTACTCCTTCTGCAATCGCCGTATGTCCTGCTCGAACGTATACTGGTTCGACACATTCAAATTGCCCGGGTTGGGTCCCCTCGGCGGGAGTGGCTCTTCGGCAGCGGGCGGTGGGCTAGGTCTTCGTTGTGTCGTCGATGATCTGGGCCCCGTTGGCGCCATCTTGACGAAGATGAATCACTCGCGCGGCTAGGGTCGTACCATGGACGCCTGCAAAATGTTGCCGCCCTCAAAGTCGGTCCCAAGAGAACACTGCCGGCGCCGCCTCGAGAGACGGCGGACCAGGTCAATAGTAGGCACGCTCGCCGTCCGGCGGGGTTCCGAAGTGGAGCAAGTCTAGGACGCCGTCGAGGGAAAAGACAGTGACAGTACAGCGTGATTGTTCCTGACAAGCAAGATCGGTGAAGAGGAGCGGTAATATGGACGGACGCATGAGATATGGTCAACGAAGCTGACTCTCCGTCTCGGGATCAAGGCAAGGAAATCAATCGCAATTGGAGACGTAGCGACCGGGGTCTGCTGGTCTTATCGCCTTATCGCGGCAGCCAGGCGATTATGCTAGCGCCACACTTCACATGTGAGAAAGCAGAGCCCAGACACCTGAATTGCATCACTCGCACTGATATCTCTGGAAGTGGAGCGGGCCTGGCAAGGCCATGGCAAACGTCAGTCAATGTCAGCCAATGCCCTTGGAAAAAGCTTGTAGAACATCCAGGGTCCACTAATTGATCGCGGCCCGACAATCCAGGACAGCCACACTACAACACTGTTGCTGAGATAGATCATGCTTCCTGCAGTATAAACAAACAGAGGCATTCAATCCCCAAGAGCAAGTTCCTTGATGACAGCTGCAAAATGTGCCAGGTACTGTAGAATGTAGACGGGTCACGATCAAGAGCCATGAATCAGCTACCGGCAGCAGCAGCAGTAGTAGCAGCAGCAGGCCCATGCAAGTGGATGCGGGAGGCTGGAGCTCGTGCCAGCTCCAGCCAGGCCCAGCTCTGAGACGATGCACGCTGCATGTCTCTTTCCAGCCAAAGATGGGGACAGGTGAGAGAGGGTACATAGGTAGCTAGGTGGCAGTCTGCTTGCGTAAGGATGGGAGAGGGAAATCAGACCAAGTCAAAGATCAAGCCACACTACAGTCATGCAGCTCAGCTCAACCGAGAGCCAATGCAAAACCGGCTGACCGAGGGCCCCTCCCCAAAGGACCACTGCTTCTTTGAGGCCTCGGGGATGCTAGGCCGCCTAAGGCCGCACCACGGCAGGGCCGGACACTTGAACGCTGACGTACTGACGTAGCTGACGGAGCAATTTGCAAACTCCAGCCCGCCAAGCAACCAAGATCAGTGCTGCCCAGCGCTGGTACATGTAAAACTCCACTCCATCCGAGCGAGGGCTCCTGCTACGCTGCATCGCCGTCCCTCTGATTTCAACATTGCGCCCGCCTGCCTTTCCCCTTCCGCATCACCGTCACCGACGACTGCCACCGACTGCCACGCGCAGAGAATACACGAATACGCCAGCCTCGCCCTGCCCAGCTCCTGCGCAAAATACAGAACCCCACCAGACATGACCGCTTGTTGAGCAATTGTCGCACGCCTCTCCATCTCCACCAACCCCCTCCGCAACGCCGCCTTCGAGCGCAACACCCTCCACGCCCGCCACTCCCAAGAAGAATAAAACAGGCCGCCTCCGAGAAGGACCTCCAGGCTTCCGGCCCGTCCCTTCTTCACAATGGGAAACGGACGTAGGGGCGTCAAGTTTGCCCACAGGAAAGGCAATGGCAGTGTCGACGGGCGTCGCGCCAGCTTCAGCGAGCACAGCGAGGCCAGCCAGGAGGGCTCCCCAAAGGCAAAGTCGTCGCCGCACATGGACCAGATTTCCGAGGTATGCCAATGTCTACTGGGCAAGTCAGTGATGGCGACCGAGTCGCGTCGCCTACTTCCCCTCCCCCGCGTGTACCCCTTGGTCCATCGCTGACGATCCTCCTCATCTGCAGAAAGACGCCGCTCCACCACCGCAGAACGATTACGAGAAGAAGAAGCAGAACTTCATAACGAGAACAATATGGACACTGCTCATGATCGGCGGCTTCTTCGCCGCCCTCTTCATGGGCCACATATACGTCATCCTCATCATCACCGTCATCCAGATCATCTCCTTCAAGGAGGTCATCGCCATCGCGAGCGTCCCCTCCCGAGCCCGCCAACTCCGATCCACCAAGAGCTTGAACTGGTACTGGCTCGCCACGACCATGTACTTCCTGTACGGAGAGAGCGTCATCTATTACTTTAAGCACGTTGTTCTTGTAGACAAGGTGCTCCTGCCACTGGCCACGCACCACCGCTTCATCAGCTTCATGCTCTACATCATTGGTAAGCCGGATCACTGCACGGTTCCGCATTGGAGGGGCATATCTCACACTGACGCTCATTCTGACAGGCTTTGTCTTCTTCGTCGGCTCCCTCAAGGGCGGGCATCTTAAGTTCCAGTTCACCCAGTTTGCATGGACGCACATGGCGCTCCTGATCATCGTGGTCGAAGCCCACTTCATCATGAACAATGTTTTGGAGGGCTTGGTTTGGTTTTTCCTGCCCGCCGCCCTGGTCATCACCAACGATATCTTCGCCTACATCTGCGGTATCACATTCGGCCGCACCCAGCTCATCAAGCTGTCCCCCAAGAAGACCGTCGAGGGTTTTGTTGGCGCGTGGGTCTTCACGGTCATCTTCGGCTACGCCCTGACGAACCTGATGATGCGCAGTGGCTACTTCACATGCCCTGTCAATGTATGCCATCTCCAGTTTCTTGAACTTCCCCAATTTCTACCTATTCGCTCAAGCTGACTTTGTCCAGGACTTTGGCGCCAACGTATTCACCGGTCTGCAATGCCAGCCCAACCCTGTGTTCCTCCCCTACAAGTACGAGCTCCCTCAACTGTTCTTCCTCCCGGAGAACACCCAGTTCAGTTTCACCATGGAGCCGATGCAGATCCACACCATGATATTTGCCACCTTTGCTTCTCTGATCGCACCTTTCGGTGGCTTCTTTGCCTCTGGGCTCAAGCGCACTTTCAAGATCAAGGACTTTGGCCACTCTATTCCTGGGCATGGCGGTATGACTGATCGCATGGACTGTCAATTCATCATGGGCTTCTTTACATTCATGTACTATCACTCTTTCATCGCCACGCACAAGGTCGGGCTTGGTGGTGTTTTGGAGACTGCCATCACAGGCTTGACTGTAGACGAGCAGATTGAGCTTGTTCGAAACATGGCAAGGTATCTCGGCAACCAGGGTGCTCTGGGAGATGATGTGAGCGCATGACCCCACGCAACCCTCAAGGCAGATTTTCACTAACACCATCTCAGGTTCTATCGTGTCTAGACTTGGCCCTGCCCAGCAAAAGGTAAAAAGGAAGTAGAGACATGAGTGTCGGGGAAATGAAAAATTTTGGTTTCGACGGCATATTTTTTCCTTTGAACAACTACGATTCTGGGCATGATCATTGAACGATGGAAAAGTCAGGGAGAATTCTTGGGTGTCATGACGAAATGGGGAAATCCAACGGCACGCTCAAGTGAGGCGCCCTGGACGTAATAGCAGGCTATGGGGCCGCAGGCTAGGGTTAGATATGCTCTACTCTCTTCTTGGTTGTAACATACCCAAGTGTTGTCCAATTGCCTCCGAGAGGGGAGGCTTTTTTTTCTGATGACAGGTTCATCCTACCGTGATCGCGTTCGTGAGGGATGTGAACAAGGTGCTGTTGCCGCCTCACTATATCTGTGACGAAAACGTAAATCTGAAGAGAGACTTGCGAGACCTACTACCATCACTGCAAAGTCACCGAGGAAGTTGTTTCCGTGAATTAGTTCAAGCTGTGCCATCGACGAATGATCAGGGGTGGTCTTTGCGTGAGATGTTCATGTCAGCGCTTCAACAGCACGACCAGATTTAATCATTATGTGGAGCCTGCGAAACCTGCGTGCGTGGGAACCTGAGAAACATGAACTCCTACCCGTTATGAGACCTGGACCTTCACAGTTCCGATCTAAGAGGTTTTACGACAATACAAAGGTGCATGGGAGCAGTTCAAGCATATGTAGAAAGCAGAGGCTTTTCCTGAGAACCATGATCTTGTCGTGGTCGTTTTGGCATAGAGCTTGGAGGAAGTTTAGATTTGAACATACAAGACTCACTGGATACTGTCATTCTATAGGGCGCTATCCAGAGGGATAACCTGTCGTGGAGTTTTCACTGGATAAGAGCTGTCCGTGAAGATGGCGAGCCCAAGATGAATACTGAGGGAACCTGTCACAGATCACCTCGAGTATGATATATCTCATGGAAGCAAATACCTACCAACAGGAGATAGAGCTATATAAAAAAAAAGCCCAACTTACGAATTCTTTCACGAGGTGATTCGTGCTACCTCCCTTGCTTCACAGACTTTGAAGTATCACTTCAACATATGAAGCTTCATATGGATTGCTATCTCCTTGTGTTTTATCATCATGTTCCTGTTCTCTACACACAAATGTTGCGAATTCTTAGTGACTTGCTGTCAAACAACTTCACAACTCTAGGGTCAGTTGAATAGTGGAGAGATTGTACACGAGGCAGGGTCAAATATATGACCCATTGACGCATTAAGACAAACTCCAGCCCTCACATCAATTGTACGTGGGGCACAAACGTTGTCGACATTTCACCCCTTTCAATGTGCTACCTTCAGAGGACATGATTTCGTGATGACTGTAGACATAGATAGCCAAATGCTCATCATATCAGACATGGTTTCGTGGTGTAGCGGTTATCACGTGACGTTCACATTATGTGGATCAAAACTCCTGCGACTTGTGCGTAGCTGTCCGTCAAGGTCGCCGGTTCGACCCCGGCCGAAATCATTTTGATGTTTACAGCTCGGTGGAGGAGTACTATCTTCACGGGGCCTCTCTTTTGTTGGTCTCGGCTGCCTATAGAGCTGTTTTTGCCTACACAGGACAGTTCCCGGCTTGGAAAAAGTGTGTAGGTATGTATAACTGGGCATGTGGTGATAATTCGGAGTGCACGGTGCTTTGCTACGGATCGTGGGCTGAGTCTAGGTCCCTGGTAGCTTGACAGGCCTTTGAAACAAGTAAATCAATAACCAACAAATATTGGGATCTGTCAGCAATGTCATTGACTGATCTCTTGTTGTGACGGTAGAAAATCTTCAGGCATGTAGTTTGAGGGGCGGAATGCAACGTTCAGTCCCAATGCCGTTCTGCCGACTAGTTCCGCACATCTCATGCCGCGCTCAAGCTAACTGCCTTTAGACAGCTTAGTTTTTTCCCACCTCGGAGACTAGGCCTGTATTTAGTGTGATTCGAAGGATTCTGACGGGTCCACCACGCGCCGTCCGCATTAACGAGAATATTACGCCGTGCTGGGAGTTTCCCACCCCAGAATACACGACCAGACTGCCGGATCGGCACGGCCTGATGCCGACTGATCTTCCCCCAGGCACCAGCAAAGGATTGCCCCAGTCTCCACGGCCAAGACAGCCAAGTGGTGGCCAAAGCGGCCAAGGAATGAGACAGCCGTCTGTTCATAGCAAGGCTGAGTGAGAAAAGGACGAGCCCCATCTGCTGTCTGTCATCCGCCCACGTACGATCCGAAGGTCGCTCTTGTTGGGCCAGCTTGACATCATGATAGATAGCATGGGGCCCCGGCTCTTCTTCTCCTTCTGTGGCGCCCTCGAATCCTGCCGGTGTTTGCCCCCCTTTTTTTTGGCGTTCAGCTGCCTCGCCAACAGGCTGACGCGAGTCTCGATCCGGCCAGGATGAAATGAGCCGGGACGCCCAGGCACACATCTGCCGCCTAGAACACAAGAGATTCTATTGTGGTCGCATTCTTCTGGGATTTCGATCCTGCCAATCACTGCCTCGCAGGATTATCTTCAACAGGATTCATGGATCCAGGCACGAGACGTGGCCTAAGACGGAGCCGCCTTGGACAGATATTAAATCCCTTCTGTCCCTGGGGATCTGGGCATCTCAAGTGACTACTGATTCACTCTCTCGCATCCACTGCTAATCAACACTTCTTTCCCTGAAGACTGTCCACCACGATCTCCGCAGCAAATATGTACTCCCAATTTATCATCGCGGCCCTGGCCGCTTCTGCCTCCGCCTCGGCCAACCTCTTCCCAGGACACATGGCCATTAGGCGTGATCTCCTGGTTGCTCGCCAGACCGAGTCCGCCTCAACGCCGTCCGCCACCTCGGGCGGCCTCTCCGACACCGAGTGCCAAGCATCGCTCCTCTCCATTGCTACTGCGCTCCCCATGCCCGACGACGACCTGCTGTCGTGGGAGCAGGAGCAGACCGGCACGGACCCGTGCGCCGTCACCTCGGTCCCGTCCTCGCTCGCCAGCGAGTACACCAGCTACACGGAAGCTGTGCTGTCGTGGTACGCCGAGTCTAGTTCTGAGCTCTATGCCGCACTCTCCGCTTGCCCGCAATACGCAGGCGCCGTCTCCGAGGTCGCCGTCTGCACCTCGAGCCTGACCGCCGATGTCACCGGCTCTGCGTCAGGCACCGCTACCGAGAGCGGCAGCCAGGCTTCTGCGACGGGCTCCTCCACTGGCACCGCCACCCAGTCCGGCTCGTCTAGCTCCACCGGTACTGCCTCCGGCTCTGCTTCCTCGTCGGTCGAGACAGCTGGCGCCGCCGTGCGGGAGGTTGGCCTCGTGGGTGCTGTCCTGGCCGGCGTCCTCGGCGTTGCTGTTGCCCTGTAATTTGGCCCAGCGCCTATGGGACTCCCGGGGAACTTGTTACGATAATGGGAATGGCTTCATTAGACTGTTACAGATAGATGATCGGGTCAAGGGAAGGCTTGGGAGGCGTTGTTACCACAGATACCAAATATTCAAATGCATCACAGCGTTTCACATATTCGGAGCAAATACAGTACGAGCAGCACTTCTCGACACGTGATGATGTCCAACCTTGGGGCGTGGCGTCGAGATTGTCTCTGCATGGACACTGCGTGCAATGTGCATGTTAGCGCTTACAACCTTCTGGGAATAAGCCAAGCCTCAAACATATGACCACTTTTATATTTGTTCTAATTTCCGGCTTGAGATGTTTGTTCTTAACCCTTTCCGGCCGGTGGTACAGCCGGTGGTGCTCGTACAGCGAAACCAAGGAATCCTCCTCGGCTTCCGCCCACCAACTCCCCTCGGTCTTAGCACAGGTAATTTGCAAGACCGAGGTGCAGAAGAAGACCTTCCAGCAGAACACATATATGCTCACAGGGCCATCGTCAGCTCAACTCAACTGCAAAATCTCTACCTCACCCACGGCGTGGCCTGAGGTAGCGTTGCCAACGGGACACTGCATTTATCCGCCTTGGCCGCGATCGCCTCCGTGCTGTTCGAGCTGACGCAGTCCACGCCGACGTCGCCCTTGATGTTGTCGCAGATCACAACCGCGTTGCTGGCCGTCCCGTTGCCGCAGGGCGACGTCACGGTGAAGTTCTTGAAGGTGATGTTCTCGCAGATGGCATTCGGGTTGGAGCTGCACGTCAGTGACGCCACCACACGCCCGTACTTCCCGGACGTGTAGCCCGAGAAGTTCTCAAAGTGGACGTTGGTCGCATTCACCTGTGACGGGTACGCCGCACAAGTCGTTGCGTTGATCTGGTTTTAGATTTCAGCAATGTGGCTCACCCGGAAGCGGGATTGAATAAGGGGTTCGTGGCGGGCGGAGAACCACTCACGTTGAAATAGCATGAGTCCAGAAATGCCGCATATTCGTTGTTTGCATTCCAGAAATTGCGAAATGTGACGTTGTTGATATAGCCATACCCAACATCAGGCCCAGCCCAGGACTTCAGGCGCGCGCCATGCTGCCCATTGAGCAGCCAGACGTTCTCGATCACCACATCCCTAGTTCGTGTTAATCACCTGCTGCGAGTCCCATAGCGATGCTCCCTGGAGGGCTTAAAAAAATAACAGACAGCGAAACGTAGAAGGAGAATGATTGGACTTACTCAATGATGGACTTTTCACCTGCGTATTGTCCGATGGAGCCCATAGACTGGCCGTGCGTGCCATTGCAGTACATCGTGTCAACGTGCACGTCCGTGGCGTTGGATTTGGGAGAGAAACAGTCATCGCCGATGTTCACCCACGTCCGCTCGACCGTCAGGTGCTTGACGTTGAGCGAGTCGAAGAAGTCCGTGTTCTTCGGCAAAGAGCTGGCGTTGTTGGACTCGGCGGTGATGACCACGTCACGGTATGATACTCCTGATGCTGTTGTCCATTGTGATCAGCCAGCCAGTCCGCACATCCACCATTTTCTTTCGCTCAACAAGTCATGCGCCAGATCCAACGATAGAGAGATAACTCACACGTCACCACGAAATTCGTCCAGCACGGCGAGTCCTTCATATGAATTCCTTCAATGGAGAGGTCGGTAGCGTTCTGAGCATAGAACAACACGGGTCGTAGGTAAGTGTTGTCTGGATCGAGGACCTCGAGCCCGGCAAACTCACTGTTGAGATCCTCGTCAGCAAATTGGCAGAGAATTCTCCCCACGAGCTCTTGATCCGAAGAATCCGGTCGATCCTCGGACAGAGCCCTGAGACAGACTGGTTACTGTTTACTCACTTCCACCACCTCTGCCCATTGCCGTTCAGGGTCCCCTTGCCGTAGATCTTGATGTTCTTCCCGCCCCATTTCCAGAACATGACCGTCTTCTGGAACGGATGAGTGAAGGCAACACTCTGCCAGTAAGGCGTGTCATCGGTGAACTTGATCTCCCCGTCAAGATGAACTTGAACATCGTCGAGGAACGTGAGGTCCAGCGGTTGGCCGATGATGAAGGTCTCGTTGGCCGGAAGGTAGAGCGTTCCGCCGTGGTTCGCGCGTTGCAGGGCCTGCTTGAATTGCGAAGAGACGTCGTCTGTATCGTTGCGACTGGCCCGGATTGTCACGACGCGCCTCTGGCCATGCTGGCCCGAGGGGTTGGACGGCTTGTAAGGGTGCTTCTCTCGGAACTCCTGGATCGAGCGAGGGACACCAGCGGGCAGGACGACATTGCTGGCTACCGCGAGGACAGCCGCGGTTAAGGCAGCGGTCACGGTGGTGAGCTTCATTTCGGCGGTGTCGTCTGAGGCCCAGGAGAGATACTGTCACCTGACTGTCTCCAGATAGTCACCTGGATGAGGACAATGATAGAAGAGGGTGAACCAGATTGCCGGGTCGAAGGCCATCTTTTTGTACTCGATATGAATTATATCCTTATGGGGCGGGCCTGAAGCAGATCACCCAGGAACATGGTCACATCGCGGGAAAACGCATGTCTGCCAATGTCACACCGAACTCCAAACATGAGCAGCATCTTCTGCTTCCCCGTAGAACCATCAGGGATACTCTTCGCAAACCTCGTCGAGGTCAGCCAACGAAGCCTTAGCGACGGGAATTTGACGAGGCCAAATCCCGCCTATCAATGCGTTCAGAAGCCAGGTCGCCCGCGACATGTCGCCTCTTCGAGCGGACGTTCATCGACCTTCCTTTGCAGTAGTTTCGAAAGTAGAGTCGTCACTTTTTCATGTTCCCAGGTAAATGTTGTTGTGATGGGCTGGATCAGCTCCATTAACCGTCTTGGCTCGACGCCTCGGCTCCGTAGCTGCAGGGGACGAGTCCAATTCTCTATCGCCATTGATGGAAATCGTGCAGAGGTGTTTCTCCGGCTCTATCAGATCGTGCAAGACTACAGGGTCCCCCTCAAGCTTTCTGACCCATGTCCACTGGCCCCAAATCTCCGCTATCAAGCTTTCCCCGCAATGTTTCTTCAACCTGCGGGAGCAGAGCCGGGGAAATGTGCGGGGAGGAGGAGGAGGAGGAGCGCCAAGACGCGCCTGCTGAAAGCTACCCTGTCACTAGCCATGTGCAATTAATTGTGGCGTCCAGGCCGCCATCCTTAATTATATTCCTTTCGAGATGAACGGGTGTGGCGAAATTGCCTTGAGGCAAGCTGTTCAATGTCGGGCGCGCGACAAATTTCTGACGTAGACTTTGCAGCGCCTTCCAGGGGTCATCTTATTACCTAGGTAGTCTTCGTGGCCGATAGGATGGAGAAAGCGAAGCGTTGGGAGGTATTGGCCCAGAGCAACAGCCCGTACCTAGTCATACCAGATCTCTTCCACGCAGGCTATGTCCAATTGTCAAAGGCACAATGCTGCAATAGACAGGAACTTCATTCACAAAGCAGAATGTCTTTGTGACTTGCTGACAATCATAATATCTATGTGTGGAGTCTCAACAGCAGTTTGTACCCTTCGATTCCTCTGTCACCTGGCAGCCGCCGGAAGATCTGAGGTACCTATTCACTCCCATCTCGACGGCAACCAAATACCTTGATAAACAATAGTATTTGAGGACGCATTTGCACTGAGAAAGGCATCGTGAAACTACAACTGATGGCTATTCAACTCTTACAACTTTAAAATAGGCGATGCGCACTATGGTATTCTGTGTAACGGGATGAAGTGTAAGTTGACGTCGATAGTGTGAAGAAGCTCTTATAAAATCCGGAGGAAAAAAGCTCGCTTCGGGTAATCACTCCTACAGAGAGACTCGCCTCCCACCTAGACATCATGATGTAAGCGATCGTGATAAAATCGCAGACAACTAGTTTCCCGGGGCAACCATCGTTGAATACACGATAACTGAAATAGCATACTATCAAAACTTAATCTCACACTGAACCTTATCATCCTCTCTTGAGAAGGCCGCTAGTGGCTGAATCAGCGTGTTTCGTCCGTTGTTTGTCCGTTCACGACGTCGTGAGCCCGGAAGCCTATCCATTAGCAGCTTGGTATACTTCGCCAATTCCCTTGGCAGGGATCTCTTGTGGTGTATGAGGCTGAAGCTTAGTTCAGCCTCTCACTCGTGCACGACGTCAGTCAAAAGCTGTGCTTCTGGAAACGTCAGGAGCATGAGCATCGCCACTGCTTCATGCTCGTCTTGTACGAGTCCTGCAGCACTTGGGAGGTCAAGACGGAATTAGGGTCGGAGAATGCAATATGGCCATAAAAGACACCATTTTAGGAGATAGCTTAAGTATCACAAGGCGGCTGATGGTACGGATGGATGTGTAGGTCCATGTTTGCAAGCCGTGTCTATACTCTCTATGATTCTTATCCTTCTGGTGGTGTACAAGCTAATCTAAGCATATCGTGGAACTCTTCGCTTCTGAGCAGGTATGTTGACAATCAATTGATTTCTGTGTGCTGGACTCGAACAGGTCTCGCTGGCGTGCTGGCCGCGGGGACCCACGGGGACAGCCTTCGAGTTGGATAACCATGTAGAGATTTGGATAGATTTGGTCTCCAAGACAATTGCACACGGTGATAATATGTGTGATAATGTGTGGCTGGACCAGACGAGCTGAGGATCTCATCATGTAACGCCCAATGCTGTCTTGAACACAGCGATAGACATGCGGCTCAAATCTAAACCATACCCTGTGTAATCTTCCCGTTAAACTCACTCGGTAATGATAAAGCATGGAGAGCACCAAATCACGTTCAAACTATTTAATAGATGGCTAGTGAAGATGATTATATACTATTCAGTATTGTGTATTCAAAGATCGCTATCCTAGAACCCACAGAGACATATGTATGTAGTGCTTGGCATCATGAATTGCCAGTTTGCCCACCAAATGTATCACAATAATCAACGAGCGAATGAAGTGAAAGAGATAGGAATTCAATCCTCTGTCTCGAAAAAGCTGCCCTGAAGGCTCGCCCGGCTGTTCAAAAAGGTCAGGTCAACCCTGCAGCCCATCGTCCTCCCATCCAGCTTGCGAATGTTCTCCTCCCACATCCACCAGACCGCGCCCAGCCCAGCGGCGACCAGGACCTGAACCACGGAGACGCCGATCCCGGTGCCCTTGAGCCCGGCGGCGGAGGACGATCCCACTACGGCGGAGGGGATTGCCATCGCGAAGATGCCGGCGGAAAGCGCCCGCCAGACGGTCAGGCCGACGTCCATGTCGGCAACGCTGCGCAGCGAGATGGCTAAGTTTGGTGAGGTAAATTGGGCGGAGCGCTTGAGAAGTGGCTTCGCCGGCGCCTCGAGGATGTAGGCGCCCGCGGCGAGGAGGCCCAGGAGGAAACTCACGGCCGAGAACCGCAGGGATGAAGCATTAGTATTAGAAATGTAGAGGCCAAAGCCCAGGATCCCGATGAAGGATAACATAGAGCCGCCACCAAGGACGTAGACATGAGTCGACCGGGTTTGGAAGGCCGTCATCGTCTGAGACCACGAAGGCCAGAGCGCGAAGACCGCGACGGCGGTGGTGGAGAGGACGAGAGAGAATGTGAGGAGGGGCCCGATGGTCGCTGGGGAGAGCGACGCGGGTGCGGGCGCGAACAGGCCCGAGAGGGAGGCGGAGAAGCCCCACAGAAGGGAGTAGGGAAGGAAAGATGCCGCGAAGGCGAGGACGGTGGTGGGCGCGACCATGGCGCGTGGCGCCTGTAGCAGCACGTCGGTGCTGATGATGCCCTCCGAGGGTCCATGGTAGGAGAGTGGCCTGGCGACTTTCTTGATATAATCGATGACGGCCACTTTGGTGAATCTTCTCCTTGCCCACGGCGGGAACTTGCTCGCCGCACCGGTGGACCATCCCGTCGTGGGCGTCCTGAGCATAGAGTTTGTACGGTCAAACATGGTCTCGGGGGCGGCTAGGATGAGCAAGGGGATAGAGACGATCTGGAAGACTGCGAGAATCTCAAATTGGAGGCTGAAGCCGGCTCGGTTCTGGGAGGTGACTCCTCCAATGAGCGGTGGTCCCCAAAGCGTCGCAACAGAGACGATTCGGTGAGTGGCTAGTTTGGTGGAGCGTTCGTGTTCCTGCGCGCGCATTGTTAGAAGAGTTGTGATGAAAGGCTGTCGGGGACGTCTCTTACGAAGTATGTGTCAATGATGGAACCAACCACCAAAGCATCGAACGCCCCCCATCCGAACCCCTGAAAAATCCTCGCTGCCATAAATTGACCGTAACTTGTTGTCACCCTGGTGTTCCATACCAGTCCGATGAAGAGTAAGACCATAGATGCCAAGAATACCGGTCTCCTGCCCCAGATCCTGGCGACAACCGAGCTTGCCAGTCCTGTGACGGCCGAGAGCATGAGTGGCACGCCGGTGAGGGCTGCGACAGCTGTGTAGGAGACTGAATACCGTTGTGCCAAATCCTCGTTCACGCTGATCAATGCAGTTTTCATGACATTGCACATGGCCGCAGTTGTCAGCAAAGCATACAAGTTGAGCTCTTTCTTGAAATTCGACCAGCTCTGAGTGGTGTCAGTAAGGGCTTGACACTGCATAAAATGGGAAGGTTTCTTACCAGTGGGTCTTCAGGGTCATCACTAGGCTGCGGGATCAACTCAGTAGTGGCATACTTGCCCCGTCCGTATTTTATACGGCCGCCCTTCCCTGTTGTCGAGGTGCTGTAGGTGGTGTATGAAGTCTTGAGTTGTGACCGCTGTGACCTGGAGGTAGACGGTCTGCTTGAGTCGACAACCACCACTCTGTCGGTCGTAAGAGGCCCATCTCGGGTTAGAGAGGATAGACGTAGCGAGGACGGCCTCGCCGGCCTCGTTGGTGCTGGGACTGAAACTTGTTCTGGAATAGGTTTGACCACATCCGGCGGCGACATGCCCAAGGGGTGAGGTATAGACATTGTTTCCTTTGGATGTGTCTCTTTTGGTTTCGTTGTCGGGAATATGTTCAGTGTCGAAGCAGTAATCCCAATCGTTATGGCCGCTGATGTTGCTGAAGTCCATCTCGCCAAATCATTGCTGTCATTGTTCTCTTGTTGGTAGTCATCTCCCGTCTTCACGTCCAGTTTCCCTCGACTTGCTCCAGATGCACCACTCTCCACCTCGGTGTTCTCGACTTTTCGCTTGACATAGATACTGTCTTTTGCCGGCACCGGGGGTGGAGGTCCATAGGCTGATTCCCGGGGTAATACTGCGGACTCGGCGAAAGACTCTGCGGATGACTCCCTCGTATCTGGTTTCCTCTTGGCTGCTACGCTGTCCCGCTCGTTCAGGCCCAGCTTCACGTCGGCGTTGGCCAGGTACGACAGGTCCCGCAGGTCGTCTCCATCATGAGCCATGGTGATTGATGGCGAGAACGGCAACGTTCTCTGGGTATCTCGGTATTACAAAATTAAATAAGAGAAAGTGCCGCCAGCAGCAATCACGTTGACGGCCCGGTCAACGGATCAAGGTGAAGGAAGCAATGGGACCCAAGGAAGTAGGCATGGGGTGAAAGAAAGTAAAGGGTAGCAACGAAGCAACAGTGGCTTCGGCTGGGTGACACCGGAAGGCAGCAGAGTAAGTATTTCGTGTAGGAACACGGGCGACCTCTCAGGCAGAAGGGCCTAGAGTGAAACGGGCATTGACGCAACGGGTGCGGATGGGAGCCTGGGTGGTGGTGGTGGTCATGGCGCTGGTGTTATAGAATTATTGCGGGTCTGGCGGATGAAGAGGCGTGCAGGAATGGCGTCGTCCGACCCCCCCTGGTCGTTTTCTTTCTTTCGCCCAACAATGTGCATTGCATTGGTTTGGTTTGAATAGTTCATGTGGGCTTAAGGCCGTGCCCTCGAGGCAGCGGGACAGATAGGCTGAAGGAGATGGGACGAGATGAGACTTGCCGCCACATACCGACTAGGGCAGACACATGGGAAGAGGGGCCATGTGTGGGCCTGGGGAAGCTTAGGACCCAGACCTCACAGTAAGCGAGCAGAGCGAGGGACGAAGCGATGCTGAATCGCAACCTTGTCGCACACGGAACGTGGCAGACGAGCTGGTGGAGGCGGGTCCCTCTGGGCCGGGAGGGGAGCGGAGCTCGGGGCAGGATGGTTGTGTGGCCGCGGAACGGGCGGAGTGACGTCTTGAGAAACAGCAGTGGGGTCCTTCGTCGTCAGTCTGTCAGTCTGGCAGTCTGTCAGTCTCTCGGTGAGTGAGACAAGCCTGCCTGCCCTTCACTCGCTGCCTCGAGAAGTGTGTGCAGGTGTGTGGAACACGAGGACGCACGAGGGTGGTAGTGCAAGGGTTGGCGAGGGTTGACGTCGGACCCCTGGTGTCCCCCTGCCTCCTGAACCCCTTGTTCCCGACTCATGGGCAGGCACACTGGCAGACAGACTAGCACATCACGAAGGTCGAACCCTGCCTGTCAGACAGCCAGCGCCAGCCAGCGCCAGCCAGCCAGGTTCTCGGTCGAGATCACCCATCGTGGGCACACAGCTAACAGTCTTGGCATTTGTGGCCACGGGCGTGTCTTGCAGGTGACAGAGCTCGGGCCTCGCATGCGGCTGAAACAAGCTTGACGTGGGACCGTCGTCGCGGTGAGGGGTGTGATCAACGGCCGGCTGGGAGACCAGTGACTGTGGCTTGCTGCTTGCTGCTGGCTGGTGGCTGCTGGCTGCACTGTAAAGTGATGTTATGTCATGTACGAATGGATGTGCAAATCAATTGAGGGTAAAAGGGGGAGAGATGGGATGGACATCGACCTCACCGTGACCGCCAGCCAAGACTTGCAGCCGATGCCGAGTGTCCCATGTCGTCGATGATCGGTCATTGATGATCAAGGTCAGGTTGGGCAAAGGGCAGATCGGCAAGATCAAGACGAAGACGGGCAGGGTTTCTGTGACAGCGCCCGCCGCCTCTGACACAGGGCCCAGAGCTTCATGTGGGGCTGACATGCCGAGCGTGCCAGGGATCAAAGCTCCTCGGTAAGGCGTCCGAGGTGACAGCCATCCTCCGAGTGGGCAATTTGGGGGTTGACGTCCGGAGTGGAGTTTCTCTTCTACACTACCTAGGTAGTCTTGACTCTTGACTTTTGACTCTTGACTTGACTCTTCGATGACCCAGCATCGTCTTGTCCTTCCACGCTCGTCCGTATCCAACCCAGCCATTGGCCAAACCCCGCCACCGATAAGGACATGCAAACGACCGCGCAAAGCTTTGAAGAAAAGATCGTGAGCGAGCGTGTCTTGTGACTGCCGTCGTCTGTGTGTCTTTTTGCCTTTGCCCCTCTACGTCTCCTCTTGGGTACCACTCGGCTTCTCCAGCCACCACTTGCGCGCGCGCGCTGTCGACTAAGAGAAGTCCTGCACAGTAAGCAATAATGAATCAAACCACATGTCGTGATCGGTGCTCCCCACTTCTCACCCTCACCGAGGGACAATGGCATTACCTACGCCTGCTAGGCACAGCACGGCTTGGTACGGCCGAAACTCCCGTGCCCATGGGCCAGGCCCTCCTAGCAAAAGCCAGATCCGCTCTCACTCCCTGCACATGGCCATCACTTGGCAGCCACATGCTGGACGCAGATCGCCAGGCACGCTTCTTCGGCCCAGGCCTGCCGGTCTCTCTTTTTCTTTCCGCCCCGGAACGTCCATCACCCACGGCCTGCAGGAGCAGACTCGTGATCAGGCTGAATTGCCTCGCCGCCCCCTGGCGAGATGAGCGAGATGAGTGGCTGTTGGTCAAGCTCCGTTAGCGTACAGGCCAAGCCGTCAGCTATTCTCGTCGTCCGAACACCTCGACCGCCCACGATACCGCACCTGTGACACTCAGACCCGTTAGCACCGCACCATCCGAACATTCTGCATACCCTCAGACTCTGCGACGGAACGCCGCTATCATGCAATGCACAACGGCTCCATCGTGCAATTTCAGCCAACGCCACTACAAACAAGCCCGTTTCCGTCTCGTTGCTGCGCCCGTTGTCGCGATTGGCCCACCAGCATTTTCCCATCTGCATCTGCATCTGCATCTGTAGTATCTGCACCTCCACCTGCATCTGGATCACAGCCATTCCGGCTCGGGCGCCGAGCCATAGTCCAGTCTAGCCAGATAGTCATTATTAGATAAACTATCGATCAGCACGTAGCGATCAATGGACGGACTTCAGGCCAAGACGAGCAGGTATGGGATGGATTGGTAGTCTAGTGATCCACTACTACCTTTCTAACTTCGGCGGGCTCTATGGTCCACCTCAAGTCCAGATGTGGAGACAGGTTTCCTAGGAAGCATTGCCTTGTGCAATTTTACAACCGTCCGAGAAGGACTAGTCTTCTTCGTATAAGAACTGCCCACTCCCTATAAGGTTCCAGCTATCACTACGGTTGTGCTAGATAATTGCCAACCTGAATATCAATTGTGATCGACACACGTATTCCTCTCGCGCCGATTCTACACCTATATTTGGCCATCATAATGCCAAGTGGGAACGAACAAGACAAATGAATGCGACTTCCGCGTTAGAGAAACACCAGGAACCCCTCACAGCTCTCTTCCCTTTTCTCCTTATAAACAAACTCGGACAAGTGTTTGTGCGGCAGGACCCGTCGCAAGCAAAGAGGTTACGCTGCATGCGTACCGCGCAGAAAGGGCTCTAGCTTGGCCTTTGTAACGGCGATCATACTATCACACACACATTATACATGGACCACACTAAGAGGTGTACACAAAACGCCCAGATATCTCACAACCAATGGGCTGGTGTGCGCGGGTCGCCACTAGCCGCAGAGATCGTCGGCTCTAATGCAGCCAGAAAATGTCAAAACGTCTTTGACGGCTGGGTGGTTTCTCCCAAACCGACATATATACCGTCCACATATCAACCAAACGGGTGTTTTCTCCGGAAGCACGCTTTCGGTCAACCAAATGCGTTGGCCCTGTTAACTAGGGGCGGTGTGATGGCGTCCGACTATTTGGAAGATGTATAGTATAATAATGCATATGTGTGCACATGTGGGGGAACCACACTAATGCCCCCCTTCCTGCACCTACAAGGCTCCTCAAACCTGGTAACCAGGCTCGTCGAAAGCCGACCGGAGCAGCCAAGCCCAAGACGACCCGGAAGCTCGTCACAGGGGAAAACCCAAAGGCTCTTCGAGTTTGTCGAATCTTGTGTGCTGCCGCTCAACAACCGATCGCTGGCCCCGGCCAAGCCAGTCTTCAGGTGTGTGGCCCAGCAATTATGCAGGAACGTGCGCGTCCCGAGCCAGACGAACGGGCGAGCTGTCAGATGCAATTTGGTTTTCGGCTCAGTAGGAAACATCGAGACATGTGCGTGGCGATCGTCGTCGCTCGGACGCACGGCAGTTCAATTTGATTTCGTGATCTCAATTTATACTGGACGCTAGGCACCTCATTTAGACCGACCCTTTGTGTTCAAGAAAGGTCCAGAGCTCTTCCATCCCAAAACTGAACGTTGCACAATTTCAAAAACGCCAGTGCAAACATGCGGAGTCTTACATAGGAAACGCACTGAACTGAGCTGAAGTTGGCAGCTTCGCGTAGTTAGTCACCGAGGTGAACAGAGACTAAGATTACTATGCCAAGGTGTTATCCAGCTATAGCGCACAAGCCATGCTGTTCTGGGGAGGCTGGACAGCTCCTGGGATCGCTGCTGCTCGATCAGGTAGTAGGTGAATCCTTCACATAGGTTGTGCGCCCTGGCTCAGGTCACTTTCACGGCGCGCACAGCACAGCCTCCCAACGGCAATACGAGAGCGTTTGCCCTCACCGGGCTTTACACTGCAAATCACGAGCTGAGGGCGACAGCAGGTTGACCTCGGCTGGCTTCCAGCTCACACCACCCTTTGACATGTTCCTACGTGCTGCTAGAGCCGGAACGGGCCCCTTTCCCAGTCTCCCTCCTGACGCCCATCGCCTTTCTGGGCCCTCCAAGGTCCCTTGCATGTGGCTGTCTCCGTGATGACCGCCGAGCCAAATCCTGACGCGTCCCGTGAGCCATATTTCTAACGATTGAATGCTCATGAGAACGGCAGGCACTCCTTCTCGCGAGAATCGCTAACGAAGCCGATTGTCTCGTCCATCTCCGTCGTTGTCGCTGGCTTGGAAAACTACTCATTCAATTGGCTGGACGGTCACCAATTGCATGCCGACTCGGGTGCGGCAGATATATGTTCGGGAGATGTAATGAACCTGGATGGGGAATTGCCGATGGGGCCGGCGGCGACGGCGAAGGTGAGATTGAGTTGCTGAGATGTTGTGAGACGAACAGACCCAGGGCGGTTTGCGCCGTTCCTGGTCGAAGCGTCCACGCGGCCGTATGTCACAATTCATGACTACATAGCAGCGGCCCATCACTGGCTCATGGTTCTCAGAGACAATGTTCTCTGGTCATTGAATAATGTCGCCGAGGACAAGCCGTTGCCGGCAGAGACATGAACGTGAACACAGATACTCCTGACGAGCTGGTGACCATGGGAGAAGTCGATTGGAATTCATAAATGAGGAATAGCTACTCAACACGGGGACTTCGTGATGCTGTTTAGTAGAATCTCTGTTCCGAACGCAGTATAGTCGAAATGACTGTATAGAGGGGTGAAGATAAGTTCTAATAATTGGAAGTCAAAATGAACACAAAGGCGCCCTTGAAATCTCTTTTCCGTAAACCTTACGTGTTGAGAAATATCCGATCAAGTGGCTATTCAAGAAAATTATCAGGGACAGTTTCATCCTTCAGATATTCCATGAGGTATTTGACACTCCGAAATATGCTCTTTCATGCTAGCAATGAAAGTAGGAGTTCATCGAATTTCAGAAAACAGCACTTTTAACAGGCCGGTGAACTAACATTCCTGTGGTAAGCATAACAACCGTGTGTCGTCTCGGGGCATTCTCATGGGCTTCTTTCGCTGTTCCTACTATCAAAAAGTCGTGCCAAGTCATTGGACAAGGGCTGGAAAAGACCCGAGCCCCGAATATTCACAGCTTGATATCAGTGAAGATCCGGTCCTCACATCTGCCATGCCACCCTTAATGTTTTAATGTCGGGCTACATTGTTGAGGCAAGTTTAGGCAGAGCTTACCTAAGTCCGCGCGTAGTTAGCTTGAGCCAAGTCGAACGATTGAGCAAACCGATGCGAAAGGCTCGACTCTGTCGGTGGCAATGTGGTACCGAACAATTTCCCTTTTTGGATGAGTCGGGCCCATCTCCGCCGCACACAAAATGTTCCGTGAGCGGACCATGTGAATTTAACTTCAAGTCGATAAGACACACGGACACAGTTGTGTTTACGGAAAGAAGGCAAGCCATCCATGACTGGTCCCGAGTGGTTGGGTCTGATCAGGCAGTTGAGGGAAGCTGTCCCACATGTCGAAATTCTGTTTGAATAGCAGTTTTGCATCTATAGTTTCCAAAAGTCTATTATGTGCCAAAAAGCATGTCCACAACGGGACAGCCGGCACTCTAGTTGTATCTAGCTCTGCCCCAAGTCTGTCTAGATATGGGAGCATGTGCGATAAAGTCTATCAGAATTTGCCACCTCTGAAACCCAAAAAAAGTGCCGTAGAGAGAAAAGCGCGAATTGTTCTCTTCGAATCCTGCAGCGTTTCAAACCTAACACATGGGGTGACAGCTCCTCTGCAAGGACGACAATGTGCCTCTGTGGTTACGCAGGTAGCGTCAAGGCACGACACGTTTGACGTCCGGAACCATTGACGAGTCCCCACACCCAGTGCTCACGATCACCAACCCTATCTTGGCTGGTGTTTCGTGTGTTCCAGCGCATGATAGTTTTAGTTGTTGTGCGAACGGCTGCGACGTTGCAGCAGATTCGGTCCCGAAATAAGGTTTGCTCGATGGACTGCACAAGGCGGATTTCGCCCGCATGTTCCGCGAGGAACCCCGGTGAACTCAATCTAATCTTGGCCCCACTTCCTGGGCTTCAAAATTCTCGGCTTTCGCCTGAGGTCTCTGCCCTGCCTTAGTTTCGCCTTTTCGGACGAAATCGAGGATGTCCGGTTTTCGTCCTCTTGGCGCGGCGAGGCCTTCGGACGGCTGAGAGTGGGCCGTTGTCGTTCTCGGCTGGTGTCTTGGATCGGAGAGTTTTCTCGACGATGGGAACGCGCGTTGGGGTTCCGTCATGACTCGGTCGTTGTAGTGTGATATTGTTGAAATCATCTCATATGTGTTGTTCAGGCACCGCCGACCCAGATAGACGGCGCCGAGCCGCCCCAAAGTTGTCGGTCGTACGTGCTCGCGGGTGGCATCCAGAAGTACATCTGTTGACCCTTGCAGGGAACTTTGCTGCCGGGCTCATTGCGGACGAAACCGAGATCTGGAAAGAGAGTGTGAGTAATTGTGATCATATGAGTTCAGTGTCTTGTCCACTTCGTTTTTGTGGCTCTGGACCAAGTCCATAGGCCCGAAGGCGGCATCATCCTTGTGGTGTCGTCGACGTCGGTTCCCTTGAGCTGGACTGCAGCACAGGTCTGTGCGTATTGACGGAGGTGAGGTGCCATGAACATCGCACAGAGAGACTTGCCCCGAACTCAATGCGTTTCTGTTCTCGACCCTGACCATCCTGCCAATACGACGCAGCCGCGGGCCTCTTTGTTGAGGTTTGATTCCTCTAGATGGATGCAATGACGATTGCTTTACCTGTATTGTGGACTTCCTGGTCCTCTGCCTTCTCCACCTTGAGAAGCAGTTGGCCCGTGCGGACCAAAACCTCCTGGTATTCCAGTTCATATGACACAGGGAGATCCTCGTCCTCTTCTTCCTGGGTCCAGATCGCTGGGCCGGTTCTCGCGCCAAGGTTCTCGCGAACCTTGAAGCGCAAACCGACGTTCTTTTGGCGATCGGTCCACAGGATTTGGTCCTGCTCCTTCAGCTCGCCCTTGTGGCACTGCCGCAACCACCGCCTGAAGACGCGCACCACGCCGTCGTTGATGTTGACGTGAGAGAGGAACAAGCCTTTCCTGGACGATGTCTTGACCATGTTTGTGACTGTGCACAGCTGGCTGAACATCTCACCATCGTCCAGGTCGACCGTCACCGTCGCAGTATCGTCACCCTTGACGGCACCACCACCCACGCCCGGATGTCTCGACCTTGACCTGCGGTTGTCCTCTTGCAAGACGGGCCTGAAGCGCGAGTACAGTTGACCAAACTGGCCGAAGCCCATCTGGTGTTCCTCGTCGTAGCCGCTTAGGCCGTCTGTGCCAAGGTAATTACATTGCAGGTAGGGTGTGGAGAGCTTCACGGAAGGGTGGTAGCACTCAAGGATGAGCTCATGCTCGGGGAGGAAGGCTGCGTTCGTCAGGCGGGTGTGGATCAGGCGAATTGCCAGGTCGTGGAAGCGGCGGTTCACGCGGGCGAGCGGAAGGAGCTGGATGGTTGTCATGGGACTGAGGATTTGCATGAGGATCTGGGGTTGGCCCGTTAGCTATGCTGCGTAATTGGGGAGGAAGGGGGCCATAGGCAAGCTCACCTCGCTGGGGAGGTCATCGATATTCATAGGTATGGTAGCCATATTGGGCATGTCCATGATGATGTAATGGTGTTGTGTGATGATGTTGTAAAGAGGCGATAAGGCCGACTTGGCGGATAGAGCTGGTTGGTATTGTTGACGAAGAGTCTGAGTATGGTATAGTAGACTCTCCGGGGGCAAGATTTAGGCTGGGGGCTCTGTTGATATTTGAATGGATAGATGAGGCGCAAGCAGGGACGGCTCGCCTGCTCGATGGCTCGATGGCTCGACGGGTCCCTTCCGAGCCCCAAGGTCACCCTGGGCGGCCCCGATCAGGCTGGAAAGGGCAGGGTGGCCCAAGCTCGGGTTTCGGTCGACCTGTGCGTTGAGAGCGCTGGATGAAGGTATCGAGAGGGCTGGCTAGGGGGTGGTTGTACAAAAATGGATACGGATGTGGTGGTGCGATTGGGATGGTGGGCAGACAATGTCGTATGGTATGATACGGTCAGGCTGTGCTGATAACACTCAGATGCAGGTAGCCCTTTAACACAGGGTGCTACCAGGAATGGCTGCAGGGTGATAGTGCGGAACCTTCCCAGCAGCTCGGCGGCGGGAAACGTGCATGGGCAATCAGGGTCGAGACTCACAAACGGACGAGGTATTGTGGATCTCGCGGCGCGAGGTCGCGCGTCCAGGCCCGCAGGCGGGGGCTCCCCTGGGCCCTTCCCGCACGCTCCCGACATTGAAACGGGTCGCCTTCAGCCCTACAGGTGGGCCTCACTCGGGTATTCTCGAAAAGAGGTTCGGGCAGACGGCTGACATGACACCACCAAATCTGCTTTTCCCTGCTGGGCCCTGCCACAGTCAGCTTGTATTTGTTGCAATCATGCCTGAGAATGACAAAGATCTCGTTTCTTTTCTTTTCTCTCTCTCTGTCACCTCCAACGAAGCTGATATTTCCCACCGCCAGACCGGCGAGTCTGCTCGTCACTGGGTCGCAAAAGGGCAACACTCAGCACACAGCATGCATGCAGCATGTAAGGGTCATCTCGCACAGAACTTCCAGGTCATGGGCGCGAGGCGTGCTGAGAAAAAAACCCCGGATGATACATCCGTCCATTTTTTAATCCACATGGGTAGTATCACGTACTACTTAGGTCTATCTCTGCCTCTCGACTCAGCTCTGCCATCACGCTCCACTGCGCTCCACCAACCAAGCTTCGCTGTCAGGGAGTGGATGACGGACTACTGTACGCAGAGTAGAGTAGATGATAGCCACCAGCTGTCAAAGCGTTTCATCATGCATTGATCGCTGCAGAGCTTTTTCACATGTGCAAAACGCGAAAGGCCACGACTCGCACCGTATCGCGTCTCGTCGTCTCGCTGCTTTCCTAATGTCGACAGATGCCGAGTCAGCCCACATTCGGGAAACACCGGGCCCGAGACGCAACGGCCGTAATGACTGGATCGCAACCGTACATCACGACGTCAAGTCATGACCGCTCATCGTAGACGTCTGCAAATTGTCAAGATTACCTGCTTTTGCATCCCCAAGATGATGAAGAGTCAATACATTTGCCTGCCACGACGCCTTCAGCCAGACTGCAACGCGAGTTTTTGGCGATTATTACTCCTGGATTGAGCAACGTGCGTCCTGCACGGTTATCTCCGACCAGCTGCGGCGTCGCTCAGCTGTGGCTGCAACGCCACCTTTTCCTGTCCTTCCAACAAGGAACCAAATGCGACGCACCAACACACAGAGTCGCCCACACACGGCATCTTGCATCGTGTGACTACCGTGATGCATCTACATTGAGCAGAACCTCTGCAACCAGGACTGCTAACAGCACACCTCCATTACGCCAGTCATTACAACAGTACACGTACCGCCCGGCTTGACTCAGCATTGCTCCGTCGTCATCCCAAGTCAACTTTCCTCCAGACGTCCTACATGGCTCCACGCACGCAACATTTTCTGTATGGACCCTACTCATCACAAACTGATGTCTTGCACCAGATGCAACCGTGTTTCCGACTTTGGACGGGTCAGCCCGGAAGTCCCTCATCAAAATTGTCCTCGTCTTGCTTGGCCTGAGCATCGACATTCGCCTCACACATGTTGCCAATGCGAATCGCAGCTGGTGATGGGTCCCAAGGCTACCTTGTTCGCATCCGCAGTACGTCGCATCTACTGCCCCTTTCGAGCTTGAGGAGCCCGTCACACCTCGCTTCCTCTTCCGGCCCACCGAGAGAAGCACGGGCATTCTGCCAACAGTCCCTTTGACGCATTTTGAAGACAATCCTATGGCCTCACGCTGGGTCTCGAGTCCCCTTGCTGCATACTCGACTGTTTGAAGCCTCTTGTCGAGCTGTGGCATATTGCCTGAGAACCGCAGATTGCCCAATTCTTGACTTTTCGTTTGCTAACTAGATCTACATCACATAGATAAGGATATTTGCTTCGCATACCTTCCTGCCGTGGTACAGTGTGCTTTGATTTCCAGTGCGCAGCACGAGACACGCAATAAGCGCTGGCTGCACTCATCATTAAGGCCTTGTCATGGACGGCACGAGCTCTCCACTGTGGCTGGAGCACATATTCGCCCGCCACATTAAGACCGCTTTAAGAAGTCTTCGACAGCGTTGTTGAACTTGTCCGGGTTCTCGTAGAACATAAAATGACTGCCACCTTCCTCCTTTTCAAAGGTCACCAACCTCGCACCCGGGATCTGCTCGCTGACCCACTTCACCCCTTCGGCTGGGAACACGCTACCCTCAGCCGCGACGACCAGAGTGGGGATGTCCAGTCGAGGCAGCACATCCCGCCAATCCTTGGACGCGTGGTCGCGCAGCAGCGCCGACGCCGCCTCGTCGCTCATTAAGCTGCTCCTCTCCAGCGCGAACTCCACATCCTTAACATCCGCGCCCGCCGTGAACATGCCCTTGACTAATCCCGCCGTGGCCGGCGCGATATCCTTACCCAGCTCGAAGGCTGTGCTTGGCGAGAAGATGGCCGAGAACTGCTTGGCCTGCTCCGGAGTCCACGCAGGGTCGGCTATCATGCACGGGGACTGGTCCACAAGCACGACGTCGGCGAGGAGGTCCCGGGCTTGGGTCGGGTAAATGTCGAAGAAGGCCCAGACGATGGAGCAGCCCATCGAATGTCCTACTATGTGCACATGGCGTAGCTCGAGTTGTGTTAGGAGGTCCAGTAGGTCCGCTGCGTAGCGGTAGATCCGGTGACCTGAGGTCGGCTTGTCTGAGTCGCCGTGTCCGCGGTTGTCATATGTCGTAACCCGGTATGAGGCTTGGAAGTGCGAGACTTGCTTATGCCACTGAGCCGCAGTCTGTCTCCAACCTGGAATGAATAATATGTTGTCACCTGACTCTGGGCCAGACTGCGTGTAGGAGAGTCGGACACCGTCGTTGGTGCTGACGTATCCGGTGGTGTGCGGGCTCATGCTTGATTTGCCAGTCGATGCGAAGATCCTTAACGCAGGTCGAGTGATTGGGGAGATTAGGCGCACATGGATCTCCAGTCAGCGAACATGTCACGGAAGGATGCGGACTTATATACGGTCTTAGGTAGCAGCGCTGTGCCCCCTTACTAAGCACCAATGTGCTTCAGGCTGTTGCGAGGGAGGCTTGGCAACTGCAACCCATACGTCCGGATATAATGAGCAGGCCACCGACCTGGACAATCGTGGACGTTGCCAGGTTCCCTTCTGCCTCTGATTCGAGGGGATTGGCGATGGGAACACGACGCGGCTGCCCAACTTAGGCGCGATTCATTAGCACAAGTGGACATGGCTAGGCCAAACTGCCAGCACACCCAGAGATCTAGATTCGGGTTAGGTTGCATGGAGATCCACAGTCAGGATCGCATGAAGGATATCTCTCCACGGCTTCCCTGGAAGCAGGCAATATTACTGGCCCTTTAATGGTTAAACACGCGCTATTTCCAACGAAAAAGGCACTTACATATGTCACATAGTGACTGCTTGAATACTGTTCTCCCATACACATTCCACGCGGAGCCAGTTAGGCACGTATTTGTGGTTGTCGGGCAGAAAGGTTTTGGCCCACAGTCGGGTCACCATGCGAACCAGTGTTGGAGACTTGCGGAGTCTCCCCTGAAGCTTTGCAGGCACTCCCAGCTGGCTCAAGCCAAAATGCGAACTGGAACAATGGAGATCTGGGGGAACATTTCGCAAACCTCTGAGGTGAAGCTGCTCCAGCTATCACCATCCCCAATCGTAGGACACTGACGACGGATTTTGAATCCAACGGGTTCTCTGAGTCTTCCACGGCAGTAGTTGTGGTGGAGCAAGCTCTTAATTAGTTGTTTGAAAGGCACAAGGAATCTGTGTGCTGTACGTATCTGTATGTGGTATTGCGATGGCTCGCACGACGTCAATTGAGTTGAGACGTAAATGCTTTGGATACTCGAGGGGTCTCCAATCATGAATACACAGACTGTTGCGCTTTATTTGTCCTCAGGGGCAAAGCTTGGGAACGGCAGCTACAAGATATCAGTTGGTGGTCCCGAGTTGTCTTGCTTACCTGGCTGTCACGCACATTTGCCGACGGATGTGGAGTCCACGAGCGATGGACTTTACGAATGCTCTAGATATGGAAGTGAAACAGAGCATTAGGAGCCATATAACTAAGGATAATGAAATGGCGAGGACAGGAATCTAGTACAGGCGCATCGGTGGATGCTCATAGTTGAAGACAATAAAGGAACAGGCAAGGGACTTCCACGGGTCGCGCCCTGTACTGTGAGTTGAGCCTTGAACATTGGTCATGCACAGCCTCTCTGATCGTCTGGTTGTGGAACACAGTTGCCAAGACAAACGGAGGTCACTATTTCTTGAAATGGTCCCAAAGTAATTCGACCTGGCACTCTTTTTGGGTCAGCAAACCGCCTTGATTCCTGGCCCCCATCGATCAAATCCCCTTCTCATAGTGACAAAGCTGCCCCCATTCCGAGTGGGTTCAAATTTTACTTCAGACCCATGCGGAGAACATATCTGAAAACATTGAAGACATCTTCAGTCCGCTTGATGCCGTTTGTGCACCAGCCAGTCACCTTGACGAGCTACCTTAGATCTCTACACCCAAGCGCAAAGAAAGCTTGCTACTCCCTCACAAAGACAAGGTCAAACCCAGCCCAACGCCAGAAACGTTGGAAATTTCAGCAGGCCTCAAATTTGCATCCTACACTTCGATATCGAAAGCCTGGAAGAGCGATCAGTCTTCCAAAGCCGACATGTTTGGTCTTACCCTTCTTCTAGGCCTGTGCGTCTACTTTCTCACTACCGCCTTCCCTCTGGGTGGCTACTCTCGCGACCTGAACGCTTCATCTGTCGTGAGCAACATCTTGAATTCCCGCGCCGTGGTCACTGACACCTCCGCGTACGACTACTTGACCTTGCTTTCTGCGCCCTTCGATGTCAACAACCCCAATCCTGTGGAGAAAGGCTATGTCCGCGATGACTCCGATGGTCAGTACCCATGGGGAAACATCCTTTCTTGATAATCTTCGGCATGTTTCTGTCACATGCCTTGATGCGATCAGAACACACTGTAGCTGCATTTGCTGCGCATCAACTGATGTAACGGGGGTGACAATAAGTTTCTGACAGTGTACCAGGTGCGGGAGCGACGATATTCGCCATAGACACTGGTTTCAGCCTCCACAAGTATCCAGACGAGCAGTGCCTGGATCAGCGAAGAATTGATACGTGGCTGGTCCCATTTTCCTATCGCGGTGTACCTCTTACCGATGCCGAAAAGCAGGACGGTCTTTACTACCCACCAGACACCAGTCAGTGATTACTCCCAGCCCTCTGTGGTGCCCTAGTTTCTTCAATTAGTATCGGGACTACTGATATGGATTTCGCGCCGCGGGACCGACTAACGCTCGAGACTATAGTTGATGACGTTGGCGTGCCGAGTTTCAGCGACGAGATCCACGGCCACGGAACTCAAGTAGCCATCCTTGCCGGCGGTTGCAAGACCGGTGTAGCTCGCAAAGCCAACTTGTACCTCATCAAGATGATGGAGGTGATAATGAAGGCAGGACGCGTTGAGGAGGTTCTCACCGGGCCAGATGCACAGCTTCAAGGGCTGCTGCATGTTGTTTCCGTGGTTGAAGGCTCTGTGGCCGACGTCTCCATCCCCCGAGGCAAAGCCATTCTCCTGAGTAAGCAGCTTCAAGATACAATCTTACCCCCTTTGAGAATAAACAACCTCTATCTGCAGCCTATGGCTTAAAGGCCTGTCAGGCTGCAGGTTTTAAGACAGGCTTTGGGCACATTGTGGCCTGGTCTTGCATTATTTTAAACAGAGCTTCTTCCTTGGTGCTTCGTTCGCTAACTCTTATTGCTGCAGTGTGTTCCGGAAATTGGAGGGAAGAAGATATGAGGAGTCAAGGCGGTGCAGGGTGGGAGACCACCAAGGCACAAATGAAGACTGCATTGGACCGGTTGGACCAACTCGGGGTCACTGTCGTTATGCCGGCAGGTAACGATGGCGGAATCCCCCGTTATATCGACCAACAATTCCCACAAGGGCTGGCGACAGTAGATAGCCCAATGTTGCTGGTTGGCGCCACCAACAGCAAAGGGCAATTATCAGCCTTCACTACCCCAGGCCGAGGAAACACGCTTGTTTCTCTCTACGCTCAAGGCGAGGCCGTCAGCACCTACGACTTTTACCAGACCGAGCGAAAGCTGAAATCAGGCACCAGTTTTGCGGCGCCGCTTGTGGTATGTCGGCTCACTCCGAACTCTCGTGCCAACTTCGTGATGCTAACATGCTCAGGCTGGCGTGGCGGCCTACATCCTCGGCCTGCCTTCAAACCCGTGCCCGTACAACCCGACGCCAGCTGTCGGAGAAGACTCGGTGGGAATGTGCATGAAGAAATACCTAATCAGGACCGCATTCCAGCGGGTTGATTCCAACAACCTGCTTGCACAGGATCCTTCCTTTTACAAGTACGCCATTCCACAGGACATTCTCGTCGTATCCAACGGCGCCAGTGCGGAACCAGAAGAGGGTGAGAGTCCGGACGCCGATCCTTCCGCTTGTTGGTCCGATGACACTCGGCCCCAGTGTAAGATGGTGAACATCACTGGGCCCAGGCTCGAGCAGGAGTAAAGCATTGCGTGAATGACAGGCAGGTAGCGCGCTGATAAGTTGGCCAGCATCAAATAACAATGACTACAGGTCACTAATTTCTCCTCATGCGGCCTTTGAACTTGCGGAGTCATCCACGTCCCCAAAGCTTGTTGGACAGGACAGTGGCAATCGTAGTCGAGTCGTGTGGAATTGCCAAACGTGATGTGTTTCGGGTTGGGAGGAACCACTGCCGATGCCAAGTGTCAAGTACCCGCGGCTAAACTTTCCAGACCTTGTACTTGACATGGCCTCACCGACCTCCGGCCGCCTCGACTTGCGACATCACCAGCATTGAATTCATATTGACACAAACCAGCAGACTCTCAAGATCAATTGAAAAGAATTGCATAATGGCATGCGGATCTGGGTGCTGTGCGCCCCCAGAGGCCGTGACTACACCGACCCCGCCCCAGGAACAGCAACAGCCCCCGAATGCGGGCCCCACCACCACCGTCGGAGAGCCTTCCACCAGGGGGGACAGCTGCTGCGATGATGATAACAGCACGGTTTCCGAGGACTCTTGCGGTAAGGGCTGCTGTGCTGGCGAGAGGTCTGATTCACCCCAGCCGGCGCAAGAAACAGCTGCAGCCCCCTGTGCGGATGCCTGCTGCGCGGAGGAAGACGAGCAGCCTGAGGCCGAACCGAAAGACACCTGCAGCGACGGGTGTTGCGGCGGAGGTGAGCCCTCAAAGACCGCTGAGGTCAAACTGGGCGACACCTGTGAGGATGCCTGCTGTGGCGGTGAAAAAGCCGTTAAGATAGCCAGCACTGACTCCGGTGCTTCGTGCAAGGACGCTTGCTGCGACGACGCGAAGCCCGAGGTGGAGGATCCAGAGGACCCAAGCTGCTGCAAGGGAAAATCCAGCCCATGCTGCGACGTTTCCTGCCTGGACCGCCTTGCCGCTCGCGAGTGCGCAGGTCAGACTGCCGGTTCGTCGTCGAAGGGTGCCTGTGACAAAGGGCGGGACGGCAAGCCATGCGGGCAGCACAGCCAGTCGACCCGCCAGAAGTACGCGGCCAAGCTAGAGGCTCTCGGATGTCTCTGTCGGGCCCTTCTGGCGATGGGCCAGGATTCGTGCTGCCCGCCGCCCAAGAGGTCATCCCTCGAGCGGAAGCGCTGCTCTAAGCGGTCCTCGTCGACCACTCGCAGGTCTGTCGACTCCTGCTGCGCTACCGGTGCTGCCACCAGGAGCTCCCCGACCATGCGGGCCAGGGCCAAGGGCAAATCATGTGCTCAGGATCCGGGCAAGAAGCCTCAGAAGGACGACTGTGCGGACAAGGACTGCTGTGCTCCGACTACCACCACCAGTCGCCTGTCGGTCGATACCAAAGACACCAAGGGGTTCAGGGGTGGCGAAGATCGTGCTATCGATCTCGAAACTGGGACCTCAGGCAAGGACCATGTCATCCTCAGTATCTCTGGTATGACCTGTACTGGGTGTGAGACAAAGCTGCAGCGCACCCTCGCAAGTCTGACCTCGGTCAAAAACCTCAAGACGAGCCTCGTACTCTCACGGGCCGAATTTGATCTGGATCTGAGCACTGGATCCGTGGATGAGGTCATGAAACACCTTGAGAGAACCACCGAATTCAAGTGTGAGAAAGTCACCAATCAGGGATCTAACATTGACATTATCACCCCCGGCGACGCGATTGATTTCGTAAACGACAGCTGGCCGTTGGGTGTCACTGATGCCAACGTGGTCAGCAAGGATGTCATGAATGTTGCTTTCGATTCCAAGGTTGTAGGAGCGCGAGACCTGCTGGAGAAAGGATGGGACGCACCTATGACCCTTGCACCTCCCAGAGGCGACCAGAGTCTTGCCGCTGGCAGCAAGCATGTTCGGAATGTTGGGCTGAGTACGATCCTCTCCGCTATTCTCACAATACCCGTGCTGGTACTCGCGTGGGCTCCGCTACCAGAGAGGGAAATCGCCTACGGGTCTGCGTCCCTTGCACTCGCGACGTTGGTCCAGGTTCTGATTGCCGGGCCGTTCTATCCCAAGGCCCTCAAGGCCCTCGTATTCTCGAGGGTCATTGAGATGGACCTACTGATTGTTCTCAGTACTACCGCTGCCTACATCTTTTCAGTCGTGTCCTTCGGCTACCTCGTCTCTGGTCAGCCACTGTCAACTGGCGAGTTCTTCGAGACCAGCACACTGTTGGTGACTCTTATCATGGTCGGAAGGTATGTGGCTGCGTTCGCCCGTCAGAAAGCAGTCGAGTCTATCTCCATCCGGTCCTTGCAGGCGCCTACTGCTATTTTGGTCGGAGACGAGGAACGTGAAGTGGACGTCAGAATTCTTCAGCACGGAGACACCTTCAAGGTTCTGCCCGATTCTAAGGTCCCCACGGACGGCACAGTCGTGTCCGGGTCTTCCGAGGTCGATGAATCTATGGTCACCGGCGAATCGAGGCCTGTTGAGAAGTACACCAAATCCGCTGTCATTGCTGGGTCGATCAACGGGGCCGGTACCTTGATTGTGCGGCTGAATCGACTTCCAGGCGACAACACGATCAGCGCCATTGCCAACATGGTCGACGAAGCCAAGCTCTCCAAGCCCAAGATGCAAGAGATTGCCGACCGGGTCGCGTCCTACTTCGTCCCTGTCATCGTGACTCTCACCATTTTAGTCTTTTGCATCTGGATTGCTGTCGGCATCGCTGTCCAGGGCAGATCTGCATCTGACGCCGCCATCCAGGCCATTACATACGCAATCACGGTCCTCATCGTCTCTTGCCCATGTGCTATCGGCCTGGCGGTTCCCATGGTCATCGTCATTGGAAGTGGCGTGTCTGCCGAGAGAGGTGTGATCATCAAATCTGCCGACCCAATAGAGCTGGCCTACAAGACCTCTCATGTGGTCCTGGACAAAACCGGAACGCTCACGCAAGGGCGGCTCATAGTCGCCCGCGAAATGTGGCTGGGAGACCAGGAGTCTCTGGCTAATTCGAAGTCGACGCTGCTGTCCTTACTCGTTAGCAACAAGCATCCCGTATCTGCGGCTGTTGCAGCACAACTCCAATCCGCGGGCATCACCCCGATTGTCAAAGCACTCGACGCAAGTACGTTGACCGGGAAAGGAGTCGAGGCAGTCACGTCTTCAGGTACCGTACTTCGTGCTGGGAACTCCCGTTGGCTTGGCCTCGGTCAGGACTCTCGGGCCCAGTCCATGCTCTCTGAGGGCCACACAACCTTCTGCTTCATGATAGACGACAAACTGGTGGCAATATTTGGCCTGCAGGACTCTCTCCGGCCTGACTCCCTCGATACCATTGAGCAGCTGCACAAACGAAGAGTTGCAGTCCACGTTATCTCTGGTGACGACGACGCCGCCGTGCGTGCTGTGACGGCTCAGCTCGACATCCCGGACGAGCGCGTGCGCTCTCGTTGCACCCCAGCCGACAAGCAGGCTTATGTCCAGGAACTCCTCGAAACCACGAACGGCAAATCGCCGCCCACCGTCATATTCTGTGGCGACGGGACCAACGATGCCGTTGCTCTGGCCCAGGCAACCATCGGGGTCCACATGAACGATTCCAGCGGGACGGACGTGGCCAAGTCTGCGGCGGACGTCGTCCTCATGCGGCCCAGCCTCGCCGGGATTCTCACCCTCATCAACGTCAGCAAGAAGTCCATGGGGAGGGTCGCATTCAATTTTGGCTGGAGCTTCGTCTACAACATATTTGCGATCCTGCTCGGCGGCGGCGCGTTCTCCTCCCTCCATAACGCTAGGATCCCGCCCGAATTTGCTGGACTTGGCGAGCTGGTTAGTGTGCTGCCTGTCATCGTGGCCGCTATGCTGTTGAAGTGGGAGAAGATCTGAGGCTGGACTGTCGCCCGGCGTTTAGGTGGTTCAACACGTGGAGTATACCTGAGACGCATTCAACATGCGCCAGTGGCATGTGTGGCTTCCAGGACCAGCGGGAGGGAGGGAAAGACTGTGCTTGCCACGTCTGGCTTTCGGTGATCACCTTTTGGCTCAGTTTCTGTGTAGCTTTCGGCCCGAGTGAGGCCCACCTTTCTTTTTATGTAACCCCAGCTCTTCCAAACTGGAGCTTGTCGCTCTGGAGAATATACCAAGAAGAAATATATTTTCATTCGTTGGGAACTGCGCGAATCTCGAATTCTGGGTGCTTTCTCTTGAGCACATATATGACTTCCTAATGGCGAGTCTCCAGGTTCAACATTGGTATCTCTAATCATTGGGGGACCTATGGACTGTGTCAAATTACATCAAGTGAAGACTTATACACCAACTTTCCTCAGCCTAACATAACAGTTCTTCGGCCCATGTACAACTCCATCAACAGCGTTATACCCAGACAGCTCTGCGGGGCACTTCTCAAACTCAAACTTCCACAGGAACACCGTCAACAAAAGTCTCAGCTCCAAATATGCCAGCCGACGCCCGTAGCAACCTCTCGTCCCAAGACCAAAGGGTATGTCCGGCCCAGCCTGGCTGTCAAACACCTCCTTGCCGTTCTCGCTGGCGAGCCACCGCTCGGGCTTGAAGGAGCCAATGTCCTCTGTGGCCCAGGCGCCCACCTTGCTGTCCCGGGCCTGTGGGCTCCTCCGCGACTCGTCAATGTCAAACCCCGGCTCGAGGAACGAGGGCCCGTTCACCAGGAAGAAGACGTGGGTGCCCTTGGGGACAAAATGGCCCAGGAGGGTCGTGTCCTGGACGGCGTCGCGGTCGATGATCGGGACCGTGTTGCCGACGCGCAGGATCTCCTCCATGGTGGCCTCGAGGTACGGTATCGACGCCTTCGTGATCTCGGTGACGGATGGGAGCCTGCCCTCGGCCTTGGCTTCGGGGAAGGCGGCTTGCAGGTCATCGCGAACGCGACTTTGGACCCTTGGGTGGTCTGCGAGGAGCTTGACGCCCCAGCAGAGGGTGGTGCTTGTTGTGTCGTGGCCGGCGATGATGAAGCCCAGGGTCTCAACCACCATAGCTAGATTTGGCATGGTTTGTTAGCGAGTTACGAGCCATGGTGAGGCTATGTGGCTGCATCACAGAGATGACTTTACATACCAGGTGAGTAAGGTTCTGGTTTCCGACCTTCCTTCTCCGCTGAACGAATCTCACGATCAACCATGTGATCGACAGCGGACCGGACCCATGCGTCGTTGTCGCCCTGGCCGTTCTGCTTCCTAGCTTGGACAGCTTTTTCGAGTTGCTCGTGGATAGCGTCGTCCTTATCCTTTATGGCCTTCTTGTACCCAGCTTCCCTCTCAATGAACCACCATCGCAGACTCATGCTAGCAGCTCCCCTGACGCGCTCCACTGCCGCTGTCAGGGTGAGTATACTCGAGATCACCTGGCCTAGTTTTGCTGTTGGAAACTCGACTGGGACATCCTGCCCGCTGGCAGCAATCTTACCGGGCTCCATACTCTCAATGAGCTCGGTCTGACCTGCAGTCGCGTTCTCCTTGTACCCGTCACCAAATGCAAAGGCCATCACAGCATCAAGGGCAGCGTGGAAAATGTCCTTCGAGGCCGAAAAGGGCCGCCCGTCAGCCAGGTCAGCCTTCAGCTCCCATAGCTTCAGGACATTGAGGCTGCTGGCATAGACGGCGGGTGCGGCAACAGTGTGCAGGAAGCTCGGCGACATTAAGTCCTGTAGAAGCTTCCTTCGAGCCTTCCATTCGGGCCCAGTCCTCTTCGAAATATGGTGGTCCTTGCCAGACCCCTGGAAGACCTCCCCGACGAAAGTGGACCTGTCGAATTCTTTGCCTCGGTGCAGGAGGACGTCTTGGGCCTCCTTAAAGTCGCAGACTAGAAGCGTAGGCTTGCCAAACGGCTTCATAAACAGCTGGGCGATCGGAGACTTGTGCTTTTTGCTCTGTTTGCTGATGTAGTCGGCAAAGTCGCCGGTCTTGGAGACCTCCTTTACGAGTCCGGGAATGTCGCCGAAGAGGCTCTTCGCAGAATCTTCGTTATAAGGGATACCGGGGAGTGGCTTTGGGAGTAGCCACTGGTAGAGGCCGTATAACAGCGCAACCAGCACGCCGACTATAATAATAGCCGCCATGGTTGGGATTGAAGCTGTCGCGGTGTTGTCTCAACGGTCCAAGTGTAGAGGAAATGAAGCGGCCGAACAACACGGGCACAACCCCAAGGAAATAGGGTCTTGTGATATTAGGCTGGTGCAGTTGGCGGCTCGGGCTAATAGACAAGCGCTGATAAGAGTTGACTTAACTAGGCCTGGTCAGCTTCCATCGCGTATTATTTAAATGGTTGACGAATTGCCGCTATGTAGGGATCAAGGTTCACAAGTTGCTTCATTTTCCAACGGGATGGTCCAAATTACCCCGTTGGTGGAGATGGTGGGTCTCATGATATCAACCAGAGATGGAGGATGCCAGCATTGAGTTCCCCGGAGGGATCCCCTGACTGAGACTGGATGATTTTGCTATGTTTGTGCTGGGACTTTTGCTCAAAGTTCAAACTCAAGGCGGCCCACCCAACCAACCAGCACTGACTCAACCAGCAGTAAAAGGAAGCTCGGCCAAACCTCATGCTCCGCCCCCGGCTTGCCTGAACATTACAACCCCCCCAGACGGACCGTAGCAGACGCTCCGAAGCGGATTGCAGGACACACCTTGTGAAAGGCCGCCCTACAAGATAAAATGGCCGGGGGCTGGGATCCGACCGACAAGTGAGTAGGTGCCAAGAGTATGAGCATAAGCAAAACGCCACGACGCAAGCCAGCCGCATCTCTGCATTCTGAGACCTGTCCAACCCGAAGCTGCCGATGAGTCTATTGTTCGGCATCCGCGTGTCTACAGCAATCCACCATACAGCTCAGCACGACCCTCGACCCGAGATCTCCGGCTGTCTCCATAACGTTCAATGTTGTATTCGGGCATGGTCCGTACGGGAGATTGCTCAAAGGTAGTAAGTTATGGAGGTGTTTGTTGAGTTGACGCTGGTCGTGTGCCATCCCGCCCAGCTGGACAAAAACCATATTATAGCGGAACAACAGTCTTGAACTAAATTCCGTATATCCAGAAACTCCTCTAACAATTGACAATTTGTGAACCATGAAAGCATTGATGGCGCTATGGGATGAGATGTTCAAGTGCCCAACCCGTCCGTTCTCATCTCTTTAACCGTCTGAATGGGTGCGCCTCGGTGTTGAAGACATAGTCGTCCAAGCTGATCAAATCGGGCTCCGAGAAGATCAGGTAGAAATATTTCAGAGTCTCGCCCAGCCAAAAGCTCTCCATTGAGTCCGTGGCTGACGGTTTCTCTGGAATCATGACATCCGCAACCGCCGAGTTCCCAAATTTTGTTGATGTTACCTTATCAATAGCCGTGAACATCTGCCATGCTGAGTCCAGCAAATCTGCACGACCAGTTGTGCGATACAGAATGAACACACTCTCAATCGCCTCTGGTCGCAAGATATACCGGCCGTCCGGAATCTTTGTGAAGCCTTCTGGCAGTCTATTTTCGGCGATGACCGCACTCGCGCGGCCAAGATCAGAGTCGAAGTCGCCTGTGAGTTGTTCGCCAGCCGCAAACATCACTTGCTTTTTCCATTCGTTCTCGTTCCATTGACAATCCTCCTTGGACTTGCACGATGCCATGTAGAGTGTTTCTGGCATAACGCCATGCGGTGACGCTTTGTATGTCCAGATGCATCCTTCAGTAAGCTTTGTCGCAACATCAAGATGATCTTTTCTCCCGAAGAGCTTGCCTCCCAGGGCGTAAAGACCACCGACGAAACAGGCAAGGTGCTGGCCTTCTCGCTGGGGGGTCATATAGCTGGTGCCGCCTTCCTGGTGAGTTTCAATGCGACCAGAAATAAGAATGTCTTCTTCCGTGGGCGTCATTGGGCGGAACAGAAGCCACTGGCTCGCAACGTCTAGGGCTTTCTCGTACATATCCTGATACTCTGGGAGCTTGCCTCCAAGTAGTGCCGACATTTTTGGCAGATACTCGTAAACCGAGTCGGCCATAGCTCCCAGAGTGAAGTGTGACCCCTGATTGAACACCTCCTCCTTGGCATTCACGAGCAAAGGCCACATGCCGGCCAGCGAAGTTGTCATCTGCTGCTCGCGGAATATGTCGGTAATGCGCTGCACGGCATCAAACCACTTTGGATCTCCGGTCAAGATCGATAGTCTCGTGAACTCCATTGTCAAGCTGCCAATCTCAGCCACGAGCACACTATCGGGCGCTTCCTGTTTCTCGCCCGCTGCAGCGGAGTTGATGTGCCATCGAGTGATTGGCATCCTGTTGGGGGTATCAAACGCTTTCAAGAGCATCTCACCGAGCTCATTTGCTTTTCTCAGCAATCGCGGGTCGCCGCTCTGGTCGTAGGCGGCCAGGAATCCACCCAAATACCGAATAGTGGTCTCGAAGACGTTTATCTCCTCATGTTGGCTCTTGGTGAAATCGATTGTGACGGCAGCATCAACGGCTTCTCTGAATTCAGCCTTCATTCCCATGATCCATAGAGTATCGAGCGAGTCGACCAGGGTTGCGCCCCAACCGCCAAAGGTGTTGCGCGATTGGCCGCTGATAGGCGTGAGCTCGTCAGAGAGCCAAGCCTTCTCCCTGTACGACTGCCAACACTTTTTGAAGACCTGCTTGACTGTGTCTCGATGGAATTTCCGCCTGTCCCGCTGTTCTATCGTCTCGGCTGGAAACTTGGTCGCTTGGATCTTGGGGAAAGGCGTGGCCTTCCCTGTGGGAAGCGGCCGAATTGATGTGGGAGGATAATGAGTGGGAACTTGCTTCCAGAAGTAGTCATCGGAGACCTTCCATTGTGAGCTGTCTGAGGACGAGAAGGACCCGGGCCTGTACCACGAGCGTGGGGTGTCGTCGTTGAGAATGTAAAAACCCATGAACAGGGAAATTACAACAGCGGCAATAAGCCATTTGGGGCTCCTTCTAGTATATAGCATGGTGGAGATGAGAATGACGAGTATTGTAGCGCACTATACCGCACGCGCTCGGCACATTGGGGACGCTGAGTTTTGAGAAGTAAGATGCCACTCTCGAGGTGAGAGACAATGGTGTAGCCTCTGGTGGAGTGAGGCCAAGGCGCGACAGAAAGTCAAAAGAGAGGCAAACGTTGGACTGAAGGGTGAGGCGCGACGTGAGGTGGTCTCCCTCGATGTCTGTTGATCACACGTAGGAAAAAGAGCGGAGTTGAAGGCTCGCTTCAACGGACAGCACTCGCGAGGCACAGCACTGTTACAACAAAGAAGGAGCAATCTCGCCAGGGGTGGGCAACTGCAGATCTGCGGCGTTTGTTTCGAGGAAACGAGCACTTGAGTCAAGCCGCGCTTCAACAGCCAATCCACGCTTTCGGCGTAACGGGCAACGAGGACCCGCAAAAAGAGAAGGCGCAATTGCAGGCAGGTCACTCACGTGTCGTGCAAGCCTGGCAAGTTGGGAAGGTGTGCAGTCCCCCCTGCGGCGGTAGCGGGCACTTGCCAATTGGTCTGGTAACAACCAACGTCTTAGCGTACCAACAGGTCGGTGTCACCTTTAGGTGCTATTTCCTGGTGTTGAGTGGTTCGTAGATGGTCCTCACGTCCACATTGCACTAGCACCAACAGCCGGGGACGACTTTTTTTTTTTTTTTTTGCCACATCTATACGCTTGAGCGCCTGCTTGTCTGTGCAAACCACTGAAGTTCCCGGCCGAAACGAGATGTTATGATCTGTCACTCGCCTACGCCAGACACATGTTGCAGACAACCTGGAAAGCGCCGCCAGCACCACAGAAAGTGCGAATCAGCCGAGTCAGTTGGGTCAAGGTACGATGGTCGGCGGCGCCGCTGGTGCCTCCATAGCAGGCCTTGCAGGTAGTGCTGCATCTTTGTCCACAAAACAATGGCTTGTACTTGACTAAACATTCTTACGAGGATACGGTACTGGGAACCTCCACAGACAAAGGAAATGCATAATCAGCAGACATTCGAGTTAATTGCAGTCAACTCGATGTTTTACCAGACTTTCTTGACTTAGGTTCCACTGTCAGCTTACAGTCAGTCAGTACAGGAGCTACCGACTTGGGAAAGGGAGAACCGGTACCAGTATCGAACAGTGCATAAGACGTACATTTAGTCAATCCTCAAAGAGTCCCATCTTTGATGGGACTCTATCACAGCGTGGCTAATCTACACTGTTAATGTAACTTCTTCCAATTACTCCTTCCAATAATTCCATTTCTTCTTAAAGGGTGCTATGAGAGGTGCGAATTGGCAAAGTAGCTGAAAAAATGCTCCTGTTATCCAAACTTGACAGCAATCAACGTGGTTGCTAGACATGTGCTTGTACGAATTGCATATATCTCTCTTTTTCTTCAAGACGGAATAAGCCACACAATTTTCCCCAGAATATCCTATAACAAAGGCTTTGCCATGGGGCACACATGTCGACGCCTGTGTCTGGAGACGCATCCGGCCATTTCTATTGTGTGAGTCTGGTCACCACAAAGAAATCCATGTCCAAATTTACGACAATTTATTTTACGTTCGTTGACCACGATCTCGAACAAAACTTCGTATGATGCCCCTGCTTCCTTACTAGCTATGAGTCAGTCAACTTGGTTGTGACCACGCAATGTCCGTCTCTGCCAAAAAGCCATATCGCCATTTGACAGTGGTGTTCAACGTCAGCAGTGTAGACGATGACCCTGACCACGTGTTGAGGGAATACGAGAACCGTGAGGGAGAAGGCGGAGGCAGAAGACCAAAGATTGCGAGTGGCGGGTTTATATTCATAGACAGCTTCAAGCCTTATGTGCTGCTCGTACAGTCGATCTCGACAGGGGAGCTCTTCGTCCACAAAATGATGCAACCAGACCCGCGCGCGGAATACGACGAGCCCTTGGAGCTGAGGATATCAACTTCGAACCCCAAGTTAACTCCTGCTCAAGCAGACCGCGTAGGTGCATTGCCGCACGATGCACCATATTTCAATACCCTGCGATTCTGGCAGCATCTGAAAGAAGCTGACCCCACAGCGAACCCCTATTATGCGCTATATTTCGAGTAAGGCACATGAGACTACAAGATAGATGATTTCGGCACTCGGCTCTAATTATTTCTCCTAGTGTCTGCAACGGAGGCACATTGGCCGATCTTATAGACTTGTACCGAAAACACCAGAGGCCGGTTCCTGAGTCTTTCATCTGGTTTGTTGTACCAGCAATACCCGGCAAGAGTCAAGACGGTATTAACGCGTCCCCATAGGCTCGTCGCTGAACAGCTTAGCTCTGCGATGGTATATCTTTACTTTGGGGCCCGGCCTGAAATTGGCCAAGGGCAGCAACCGGGCTGGACCCGTCTATATCACCGCGATCTGGTATGACTCAGGTGTGGTTGGGAGTGTAATAATCACAGTCAAGCTAATGAAGGACAGAATGCGCACAATGTGTTTATAAATTATCCCCCAAAGGGACCAGGAGCAGTGCCTGCTGCTGGCTTAGTAGCAAATGCCCTTCCGGAAATCGTCCTCGGTGATTTTGGATATAGCGGAATTCACGGGGACGATCTGCAGAAGCTGCCTGATAATGCTGAGCCTATGCCACTTGGCCAGCCCAGGGCGCAACTCGTTGAATGGGAAGATGTTTACACCTTCGGAAAGATTTTAAGAGATCTATGTATGACACACATCCCAGATGTGGGCGATGGCAGCTTCGACCGGCGGCCGGATAACATGACGCTGCTGGACATGATGAACCGAAATGATGCGCCACAGTACACTCCAGAGCTGAGAGACCTGCTCGAAGAATTCGAATGGCCCGGAATGGAGACTGGCACAGACCTAATGGATTTCCAGGACCCCCTGAGCCAGACAGTAGCAGACGCGGACTGGATTCTGGCCACGCTCCTGCCTGCGGCTCAAGCACGTGTTGCTGGTTATCGTAGTCCCGGTGGGCGCTTGCCGAGGGGCTATTGGGACGCAATGGAAGTCTCTTGGACCAAGCCTCGTTAGTATCACCCTTGTCCTGCTACAGATCCCCGAAGTTTGTCCTTTAGAATGTTCCATAACATATTACTTTAGGATCCGTAGCAGGTGACTAACAGGTAGCAGAGACCACTATGCCTTTCATATACAACAGCAAGTACGCGGACGAAGCAGGTGATGACGACAACGCCCCGGACCCTCCCGCCTTCCAGTTTGAGAGGGAGCGATCTGAGAGACTGAGGATGAGCATGCTGCGGGAACAGCACCAATGGGACGAAATCAGGCCTTATCAGCTGTATTCGCTGGAACACGGGGTTCCCAATCCTAGGGAGGTGCATAATCAGCCCCCAGCTTAACAACGGCCTTAGGTGTGTGAGGTCTGTTCAGGTTTTGCACACAATGAAGATGTGTAATATGTCACTTTGAAGAGAATAGAGAGGTGAGATGTGACTAAGTGCTGATGAAAATTGTACACTTGAGGCTCGGCAATAGCCGCGTTGGTAGGAGCTGTAGAGAGTAATTATAACCTTAAAAGGTCAATGCAGCACCTTTGTACGCAGTAAAAAAGCTTTGTCTTTGTGGTGAGCTAGTTACTATGTGTGCATCTTCGTCCACGGAATCGAGGCGTCCTCTTCATACTAGTATAATAAGAGAAAAAAGACATTTTGGGAATAAGCAGGATTCACGGAGATCTTACATTTCATTGCACGCGCCAATGTGATGAACGAAGCCTACTAATGAGGCACAAAAGCTTGGAGTACAACATTCAATATAAGGCGGATTGTGGGAATTAGGCAACTTGGAACTAGAAACACCAGTGGGATGAGGACCCTTTCTCCGACTCAGTCCACCGACACAAAAAAGATTTAGTGACATATTCAACTTCAATCACGAAGTGATCCAATTCTTGAAGGATGTACAAGGCACAGTTTAATAATCGAGATTTAAAATGTTTTATGACAACTCCTCGAGGAAATTTACATTGCCTTATATTTCTTGCAAAGCCGATCGTTCTCGTCCCTGAAACAAGTGCTGAACGAAGCTTTCCTCTTCCTGTTTGGAAGTGGTGTATAGTTGCAGTAACGCTGAAGGACATACCAGAGCCTATTCAGGCGGTAAGCGAAAGCTTCCCACCTGTCCTCGTCAACACACTTAACGATCCGGCTCACTCCGTCTTCCGAAGGTCTGTGGAAAACAGGCCCCGTAACTCGGCTTCCAAGAAAGAGAGGCGTTTCAAGGAAGAGCCCCAGGCCCGAGTCCATCGGCGTCGAAGGGACAGTAAGGGAGTACATCGTCCTGCCCTCAGCAGTCTGGATTTGGACGCCGAGAACTCCCGTCCGGTGCATGTCCCAGTCATATAACTGCTCCAATATCCTCTTACTGAACCCATCTCGCACACCAACGAAGCAGTGGCTGAAGGCAACGGCCAGGAAGCCGCTCGCATTGTGCGAGACTTCTTCTACGTCACAACTCATAAGGTGATGGAGAAGGTCACCTGCCTCTGTCGGATCAGCACCATACTGAAGAAGCAGATCTACTGCTTCAAAGTCCATCCGAAAAAGAGCATACCTGAGCGGTGTGACCCCCTCAACATCTCGAGCGTTGGGATCCGCACCGTTCTCCAGCAACCAGCGGACAAGGCGTGGTTTATGAAATGCCTGCCTCATATACCAAGCCTGGTCGTTTCCTGTGCTCCAGAACTTGTGCTCGTCTACGGGAGCAATGCCGGATAGGAGTTGTAAAAGCGGCGTCCGCGAGTTCCAGTCCCTCTGGTCTATCCACTCGCTGCCAAAGGACTTGAAAAGTGCGTCGGCGATGTGTGGGGACTCCAAGAACTCATCGTGCAAGAATGCGAACACCTCTATCGGCAGTCCCGTTGACTCTTCTTCAACGAGAGGTAAACGATATTGGCCGAGCTCTTTAAGAAGTATGTTGATCCCGGCGCATATTTGGTCTTCAATTGCAAAGACAGAGCTCCTCAGATCGGGTGCTGCTTCTATCAAACATGCTCGCTCTTGGCGCAGACGTAACATCATGTCCTGATACGTAAACCCAGCTGGCAGCTGAATGTCGCGATCGGGCAGGAGGATAGAGAAGCCTCTTTCCTCAAAAAGAGACCAGAGCCTATGGCCGATCAGCAAAGACATTGTGGTAACATCCGTGCATCTTGCCGAAGCTGTGAAAGAGCCGTTGTCAATCCCTAGCACGCTTCCAACCGCTCCCCATCTGTTAATCAGGAAGTCCATCCCCTCGATGTCTAGAGCTTCAGCTGCGAAGTCAAGCGGCCTCCGGAAGTAACTCACTAAGGGATTTGCGTGAAACGTATCCACAAGCCCACCATCTTGCTGGTTCACATCCACACCAACTTGGAGCCAAGCCTCAAGAGTTTCCAGTCGCACGTGTTGCCTAGCTTCCCGGTGCTGCCGCTGCAACAATGCTGCGTGCAGAGAATTGGACAACCATTGCCGCGGTGTGGATTGTGAGTAGTGAGGGACTGCGTACGGAGCCTCTGGGTAATGGCTCTTCAGCTCAAACTGAGGAGTTCCGACGATGCCGACGAATGCATCGGGATCACAGTATTCAAACAACGAGCGGATCGTCTCCGGGTCTACGGCAGTCTTCCTTCCAGAGAGCCCTGCCACAAGTTCTGCGGTTTCGAGGTTCCAAAAACGTTGGGGCTCAAGGTACATGGGCCAGCCGGGCAGCAGCTTTTGGACTTCGAGATACTCTACAATGTAGTTAATCAGGTCAGACCTGCCGTACCTAGTTGCCTCCGTGAGAAGGTTGTTGTGCGAGCCTTGGTCATTAGTCCAAGGGTGATGTTCTGTATGGCTCAGAAATGCCTGGTACAGGTTCGGATTTGTCAGGATTTGGAACATCTGCACGGAGGCGTGTTGAACAGCGTACTGTAATATGTACACATTCTTTCCGGTCTTTTGGTAGGCTTTGTTGATGTCGAATTTCGGGGAGCGAAGGACCTTCTCCATGAGCCGAAAGTCGTCGTTTCTGATCGCGCTGAAAATGGACCTGCCATTTTCTTCCAAATCTGTACGAAGCGCTGCGGGGGAAATGACACTGTATAGTGAGCGAGAAGCCTTCGCTAGGTTCAGCATAGACTCGACGTCAAGATAGCTCGCAATAACGTACAATGCGTCATCGTGTAGATATTGTCCCATCATGATTCACTCTAGGTATAGGAAGAATGTCGTGTTTGTTAGATAACGTTGTAAGACTAGGTAGATCGTGAGTGCGGCGAGCTTGCGGTAATTTATGGGCTCGAGTGTTATTGCTTCAAGCAAGACGAGATGTCATGAAGTGAGTCCTGATGCGAGACTCCGTTATTGGCGGCGGAATGGGTTGAATAAGAACACGGACAACTTGCTTATTTTCAACTGCTTTGTCTTTCAGTAGAAGAATGTTGACAATGGGGGGTTTGTTGAAGATTGTGGTAACACAATAGCCGTGTTCGAATAAAGTGCTGGCGGACAAAGCGAGATTAATCTAATTCATATAGTTATACAACTGCAAATCGGGTGCTAAATCGAGGCGAGCCGCGTTGCTGAAAGCCACACACTCTCCACACTGGGATCGCATGTTCTCGATAACACAAGAAATGCTTAGGGCAGAGAAGACCTGGCGGCTTTTAAGATTAGGATGTATTGATTATCTACGAAATTCTTGTTTCTGTGCTTGATCTCGAACTTCTCGGCCGTCCCATTGATCCCATTGTCAAGGCAGACATCCGTGGGGTGCTCCAATCTAGAGTGGGTGATATTAGTTCTGACCCGTCTCCTTGAGATGGTAGACCCGGTTGTTCCAGTCTTGAAGATTCAACTGTGCCTTGCTATCTGGATGTTAGATATCGATAGCAGGATGGGGAAAGTCTCAGATGAGCATTCTTACCTCGAGTGGTAGAGGGGGCAAGGGCTGAGTGGTGCCAAAGGCAACAAACTCCGTTGTCTTTGTGATTCCTGCCTGAGATGACACTGCACTGAGCCTTGACGAGAAATGGTCCTTTGGTGAGAGTGTATCGCTTGCTGCTATTGTGATATTTGTCAAGCTTGTGTCGATGTCTGGCCGAAGACGGGGTGTGCGTTTTGAGCCAGACCCTCCTGATCGAATGTAGGTTCTCTTTCCACGGTTCCGCTCGCGCCAGCGGAGGTTTGCCGGGGCCTCGTTAGAGAGACCGGCTCTATAGCAGATGAGTTGCCAAAGAGGCCGTAGTGTTGCGATCGAAGCAGCAGCAATGCCTATCCCAGGCTCAACGGTACTCCAGATGGCGACGTCGGTTGTCGACCATAAGAAATCCTCGCCATCGGTGAGGTGATGCACTTTAAAAGTTGATATTAGCGAAAGGAAAACAAGCCAAGAGAATACTTAACAGAAGCGAAGGGATCTGGGATTCGGATGGTCGGCCAGTGGGCTCTCAGGTAGCGTTTCTCGATGACTTTTTGATACTCACGGTAAAAGATTCGTACGACAGTCGCAGTGCTGCCGATAGCCGCAAATCCCAGAATGAGCATCGCCAAGATCTTCGACTTGAGTGGAAGATTGAGTGACCAAACAATGAAGATTGGCAGTATACCAAATGCCCAGTCTGCTAAACAGTTTACTGCGGCTGCCGTGTAAGTCATTATGAGAACGACGCGGTCGTTCCAGCACTTCCCAGGCGCACGAGGGTTCTCATCCCAGAATGTTGACACAGGCCGGCATTGGAACATAACCATGAAAAAATAAGTGCTCCCAAAAAGGACTGTTCCCAGCATCAAGACGCGGAGGATATGGACGTGTATACGCTCGATGGTTATGCGCAGGAGGAGGAACCCGACGCTGATTTTTAATAGACATGTTGACACGATATAGAGGAGCTCGCATATATACCAATACTGCGAGTTGATTTGATGTCAGCTGCAAAGTACTGGTGAAGCAATGCGATCATTTACCTTCAACGCCGTAGCTCTGTCTTCGGCTGATATGTCTGACGAGTGTCTTCCTGTGCCGTGCTTCCACGCTACCAGCTGTGACGCAAGATATGCCGTGAAGATGGCCTACTGTATCGTAAGCTTCCTCAAGCTCAAGCACTCCATACAGGAAGGAAGGGACTGCACACCAAGAGCACTATCAATAGCTTGTCATCGATACCGACTGAATGTATGACCCGCCAGCGGCAATATGTGCGCAGGGAAACAGTGATCCAGGATAAAACGAAGAATAAGATGGCTACTGCCAGCACCTCATCACTTCGATCGTCCATTCCGAAGTAGACCGATGTGACCCAAGGATGCTACAGCATCGAATTCAATGTGATGCAGACCGGAATGTGAGAAGGAGAACCCGAGAACCCCGGCCCACAACTGCCCTGATCGAATACTAGGTCCGGGCATGCTGAGCGTTTATGAACGGCTTGCTGGCGGCAGTTGGGCTTCTCAGGGCTCTCGGTCCGTCCGAAGTATGGGAAAAGATTGTTTGACACTAGGCTAGTCAATGATCTCCGCGGGAACGCGTCGTAGCCGGGCGAGGCCTGGAAGGGCTAGGCAACCCCTTGCAGCCATGAGCAATCGATGATCGGCGGCGGCCGTGCGGGAACTAGGCGAACCGAGAATCCAGTCGAGCCTTGAATTGGAAAGGCTCTCGGCTGAGAAAGCCCTCAGTTGACGGTTGTGGGCAAACATATGACGTTGGGGAACTGCTTTCGTAGATTTGCGTGCCGAAGTTCCAGTCTGGCCGTGCCTGGTGAACGTG